>JAOUWY010000046.1:2686415-2696415 GCA_025728095.1 Prietella phreatophila | reverse complement strand
AGGTTACTGATGGACTTCTAGCGACACATGATCTACTTGTAAAACTTGTTAGTACTGTGTTCAGTGAGACAGAGAAAGAGAGAGAGAGAGAGAAAAAGAGAGAGTGAGATCGATATTTATTGAGTGCACGGTTCCTGCAGGTCTCGCCTCGTCTCGTCTGGTAGCTCTTAGTTTAATTGGCTATGTTAATAGGGACTTTGAGCAGCGACGGCTATAGGGACCGCTATTGGGACGTATATGGCAACCAGAACTAAATCTGTGTGTTCACGCTGTAGCCATGGAAACCGAGTCAGAAAGAGACAACTTGGGTATTTCTGTGATTAACTAAATTCTTATAAAATATCAAAAGGTCGTTATGATATCAAAGTTGACTTACTGTGATCGCTTTGGATGTCTGATGCTATTACGATTGAACTCTGACATCTCGTCAGAAAAACTGATTAAATTATTAAAAATGCCCTTTTTCCCTCAAACTGCTCTGAATTCATTATAGGTAGAATGGCATTATTACTAGACATAATGTATATGAATATATCTAATTCAATACACATGCTGGGACAACAGGAAGCAGCGAGCCAAACCATCTTTCTACCAATATCCTCGTCATCATCGTTGCTTAAAGTCCTTATTGACTTCTTAAATTGAGTGAACTCAGATAATGTGGGACACCAATTAATTGTAAGGTAACTATGGGATCACTGTGAGGGAACTATGGAATCAGTTTGAGGTAACTATGGAATCACTGTGAGGTAACTTTAGGATCACTGTGAGGTAACTATGGGATCACTGTGAGGTAACTATGGAATCAGTTTGAGGTAGCTATGGAATCATTGTGAGGCAACTTTAGGATCACTGTGATGTAACTATGGAATCACTGTGAGGTAACTATGGGATCACTGTGAGGTAACTATAGAATCAGTTTGAGGTAACTATGGAATCACTGTGAGGTAACTAAGGGATCACTGTGAGGTAACTATGGGATCACTGTGAGGTAACTATGGAATCACTGTGAGGTAACTATGGAATCACTGTGAGGTAACTATGGGATCACTGTGAGGTAACTATGGAATCAGTTTGAGGTAACTATGGGATCATTGTGAGGTAACTATGGGATCACTGTGAGGTAACTATGGGATCACTGTGAGGTAACTATGGAATCACTGTGAGGTAACTAAGGGATCACTGTGAGGTAACTATGGAATAACTGTGAGGTAACTAAGGGATCACTGTGAGGTAACTATGGAATCACTAGCTGCGTTTACATGGACAACAATAATCCATTCTTAATCTAATTAAGATCATACTTTGATTAAGAAACTACCATGTAAACACCAACCTTAATCTGATTAATAATCTAAGTAAGCTCTAATCGAATTAAGACAGGTGGTGTACTCCTGTTTTAATCGTATTATGGATGTGCATTACAGACATGTAAACACCTTCATCACATTAGTACCTTACTTAGATTAAGGTCAATAATTAGATTATTGCTGTGATAACTGTGAGGAAACTAAGGGATCCCTGTGAGGTAACTATGGAATAACTATGAGGTATCAAAGTAGTTATGTGGTAACTAAGGGATAAATACTGGGTAATTATGGGATAGATAGCTGGTAAACAATGGAAGGATACTCAGAGAAACATTTATGCAAGACATTTAATATAAAAGTGTAACCTAAACGAACAATTAGCTTGGAACAAGGTGTGGCCAACTACAGAAAGTGAAAGAAGAAACATGTGCAACTAATCAACACATATCTAAATATATCTATACCACAAAACTGGCAAGGTCATGCCCATCTTCAACTGATTCACTACTTTTAGCTGGTATTAAATTATTTTATACATGTAAACATACTCAACATTTTAGGAAACTTTCTCTCACAACAAAGGGGCATGCAGCTAAAATGCACAAATTACTGAAGTTACTGCTGTGGATCCAACAGTGAGAAGAGAAAAGCTCCCTAATCCTAATGAGGATCTTAATTAGAAGCTTTGTTCATGCAAGTCTCTTTGCACAGCAGAAACTGATGAGGTGACCAAGTGAAAAGTGGGGAAAAAAAACGTGTCAGTGTGTCTCCTCTTCCTCTTATGCGACAGTGAAGAGCTAATTAGGGCTTGAAATTTGTCTTGAAGATTCGCACACTGGCAGCAATTGCTGATGGTGAGAAATTATTTTTCTCTGTCTCTCATGTCAACGTCAGACTCGCTCTCGTCCTCCATCACCCCCTCGATCAGTGTGTGTGAGTATTTTGACCCAATGAGGCTATAATATTATAGTGTACACGTGTGTACTGAACATGGGAAATTGAATTTAGATATAAATCACTCAAGGAGCGAAGGTCATTGAGATAATTATGTTTATATGGAGACTGGTATTTAGTAGGTAATATGAAATATTGTCCCATATTTAATAATTATCTCACAAGTTGTAATAAAATGGAGTTCATCTATGAAAACTGATTTTATTTTCATGCACTCAATGTAATCAGAATTTTTTTAAAAGGTAAAATATATATATATATATATATCTTTTTTTTTTTTACTGATTTTGAACAGGTACAATACTTTGTATATAGAAAAAAAGGCCCATCATGTATTCATAAGTAAAGTTTCATAAAGACAATAATAAACACATATACGTGTCCCTCGTTTCCAATAAAAGGTCATTCTAGAGAAGGACAGTGATGACATGGGGACACATTACACAGATAAAATCAATCATTCTGACAGGATGAAATTATATTTGTCCTTTCGAGTAGAAGAAAGCTCGGTGCAGGAAAAAAACAGGCATGATAAAATAAACCAGCCTGTCAGTTAAAACTGGCCCTTTTAAAAGGAAATTATTCTTTATCCTTCATAATGGTTTTATTCAAAACACATCACATTTATTAAAACTGTAATATTTACATTACAGTGACAAGTTGAACTCTTTTTGATCTTGAGATGAAATTAAAGTGTTCATTAAAAATGACTGGCGTTTGTAAACCTGAAGGAACTGTGTGCTCATCGGGATTATTTATATAGTGGTCACTGAGATGGATAGGAAAATATTGAGACTTTTTGAATAAATGTTTCAAAAAGAATTGCTATGAAATCAAATGAAGTGGCCTGAGGTAACAGGCCCGAGGGACAGAACTTTTTTTTGGGTTTTTTAAAATCCCTTAATGTTTAATGAAGCTCCTTCAATCAGCCAGACAAGATTAAAAGCTTACCCATGAATCTTGTCTTTTCTCTTTTACCCAAAACAAACGAAAGCCAAAAAAACAATAATTATGGCTAACCAGAGGTAACTATTGGATAAATTCTAAGTAACTATGGGGTAACTGTAGGGTAACTGTGGGATAAATGCAGAGTTACTATAGGGAAGCTATGGAATAAATATGAAGTAGCTATGGGGTAAATGGCGCACTTATATAGTGCTTTTATGTAAAGTGCTTTACACTGTTTCCCATTCATACACACTCACACATCAATGGTAGCAGAGCTGCCATGCAAGGCGCTTGCCCAAGGACACTTCGGCATGTGAAGTCACGTGGGCCGGGAATCAAACCGCCAACCCTACGATTAGTGAACAACCCACTCTACCACCTGAGCCACAGCCGCCAGGGTAACTATACAATAGGGTAACTATGGAATAATTATGGTAAACCTATGGAACAAACCCAATGGGGTGATTATGGAATAATACCAGGGTAACAATGTGGTAAGTATTGGATAAATACATGGTTACTATTGGGTAACAGTGGATTAACTATGGGGTAATTATGGGACAACAGGCATAACTATGGGATAACTATGGGATAATTAAAAGATACCTATGAGGTAAATATGGGGTAAATACAGTGTAAATGGGGATTATCTAAATAGATAACTATGGGATAAATATAGGGATACTATGGGGTAAATAATGGGTGGCTGTGGCGCAGTTGGTAGAGTGGGTTGACCACTAATCATAGTAAAATTGGCGGTTCGATTCCCGGCCCGGGTGACTCCGCATGGAATGAGACACAATGTAAAGCACTTTGGATAAAAGTGCTATATAAGTGCGCATTTACCATTTAAATAGAAGATAGATATGATGTAAATATTGGGTATCTATGGGATAACTACAGGCAACTATGTGGTAAAAATGGGATAAATACAGGGGAACTATAGGGTGAATATAAGGTACCTAGAGGGTAAATATGAGGCAACTATGGGATAAATATAGGGTAACTATGGAGATACTATTGGGTAAATAAAGGGTAAGTATAAAGTAACGATGGGATAAATAAATGGTAAATATGGGGAAATACTTGGCTAAATATGATGTAACCATGGGATAAATGCAGGTTAACTATTGGGTAGCTGTGGGGCAACTATGGAGTAAATATAGGGTATCTATTGGATGACAATGGGGTACATATTGGGTAACTATGGGGTGTATAGTAAATATGAGGTAACTATGGGATAAATATAGAGGAGCTATAGGGTAACTGTGGGGTAATTTCAGGGTAGCTATGGGGTAACTATGAGATAAATAGAAGGTAATCTACTGAAAGAGGGATAACGTTGCAAAAACAATTTTAATATTGAAGCAAGACCAAAAAGAACAGTTAGATGAGAACAGGAATATTTACTAGCAAGCTAATGTCATCTTCTTCAGTGGGATTATCAGCAACAACGTGTATTTAGAGCAAACTTTAGAAAGACTCATTACACCAACATTATCATGAGCACATGATGAAAAGACAAAACGTCAATCTTTCATCTCTGTTTACCCAATAGTATGAGGAAACCAATAAGCAGAGGGACAAAACCTTACTGTTTGTTTTGTTCACAAGTCACAGCATCCTCATTACTGTAATCAACTGTCTGAAATCTGTACTTTTTCCTATTTCCTATTTATTGCGTAATGCGATCCGTGTTGCTGCCATTAAGTCGTGTTCATCTTGTTAACCAGAGCGAGTGTTTTTATATGTAGGGCAAAATCCCCACAGATCCCATACATCGGATTTCATTTAACTCAGGAGTGACACAATCAGATCCTATAGGGCCACGATAATGCACTCCATTTAACGCATGAAAAATTTGGTAAGGAGCTGACGAGTGGAATCAGGTGGCAGCAGAGATTCGGTTCAATTTACGGGGAAATGAAAAGAGGTAGTCGATCTGGATGTGTTTTTTTTTTAACTAATGTAAAAACATTGGGCTCTGTCAGACATCACCCAAAGAGTTGTGGGTTAAAACTATGGTATGTTCCTCGATTGTGCACTCTCGAGTTTTCTTGCCCAACATCCTCTTCCACTGCCCAACTCTGTGATTGTGGTGCCATTTTGTGCCACTGATATTAGATTTTGATTAATGACACTAACACTTGGTGTAACTAAGGAATAAATAAGGATATCTTTGGAAACACTATTGGACAACTCTGGGTTAATGAAGGTGTAATTAAAATAACTATTGCATCACTATGGGGTCACTCTGTGGTAACTGTAGAATAAATATAAGGTATGCTTGGGATAAATACGGCATAAGTACCAGATACATATGAAGTATCTATGGGGTATGTTTTGATTTACTATGGGGTAACTGGCAGCAACTATGGGATATGTATGGGGTAACAATGAGCTAAATCCAAGATAACTATTTAAGGGCAATATTAAATACATAAGACATTCGTAATTAATTATGTATTTGTTTGTTAATAATTCATTAATTGCCAGCTTATAAAATAGCTCTTGATCCAGCACATTAAATAATAAATAAATAAAAACTCCAAAATGGCACAAAATGCTATATTTCCTAATTCAATCCACACCCTGATTCTTTTTAAGTTTTAAGTCTTCAACGTAAGATAATTCTGGCACCCTTGCAGGCATGAACTTCATGAATGTGGTTTTAATAGTCTGAATGAGGAGCCCAGAAAATCGACTTAAGTAGCTGTGTAACCCAACTCTGAAAATGTGTGTAACTTTCCTGAGTAAATATTAAGATAACTTCTTTAGAACTCTTTCATTGCACTTGAAAATCTGTAAAACAGCACTGCTTTACATCGCAGCCCACTCTAGCATATTTACTTTGTAATGTAATCACTTCAAGCACTTTAAAAAAAAAAAACTTTGATAAACATTGATTCTGTGTTTTGAATATTTGACCCTCCATTCACTGAGCCTTTAAGTAAGCCTCTCCTTGTAGCCCATTCCTGATTATAAAATCTTCATTTAAACTTGCACTAACAAGGAGGCATGGTCACAGTAATCCTGAGTTTCGACTTCAGCAGATTTAAATATAGATTTAGTGCGTGCAATTAAAAAGTTCTCCGAAGATATTCACAGTCGTGTGATTTGGAGCTGTGAAAACACAGACACTGTTCAGTCTAGCGCAAACGCTTATATGGTATATCATTAGTAGACTTACAGTAAGATCAGAAAAAAAAATCTCAGTGCACCACCATGTACTGTGAATTTTATTAATATTTTATCAGATATAAAAAAACTAATAAATGATATTTCTAAAACAGGACCCCAGCAGTAGGGACAATAAGGTATAAAACTCATAGGAAACACTCTACAAGTTACACTCTGAATAGATTAATTAAAAAAAAAACAACAAAAAAAACAACAATACATTTCATAATCCAATTTTTGGCAGCTGATTGCTAATATTCTTACATATTTTTCTTCAATATTTTTGCAATGGAACGATTTCAGAAATGTTCGTTTATTTACTTGAATTTACTTACTAAAACAAAAATCTTGTCTTTGGATGACATTCGAATTAAATTAATTATTTCATACGGAATATGCGCTTAAGATTTTTCCAAAAATGTTTCTTAACTAAATAAACGATTTCTTTGTCATTCAACCAAGGAAACACCACAGGTTGATGCTGTTGTTGTTGTTGTTGTCATGTTCCAGTTTAAAATGATATAAATCCAACAATTTGGGAAATTCCTCTGTAATATCATTCTACTTAGGGATATGAATGAACATGGAACATTTTCGGAGTGCTGGTCACCTAGAAATTGAGATTTTTGGGTCTGAAGTTAAAAAGAAAAAACAGATTTTGGTGCTTTTGGTATGTAACGCTTGTCACGAATCGAGGGGATGTGGCACGGAAGCAGAAGCAGGTGGCAGATGTAAGCGTAGACTTAAAGGATGTTCAAGATGTGTAAACGAGAAACAGGCAGTGGTCAGGCGATCGGACAAACAGAGCATACAGGGCAAGGCAAAAGTGTAGTCGAAGATGTAATCAGGGGTCAAGGTAACTAGGTAAACAAACAACAAGAGTAAAGGCTAGGAAACGCAGAGAACGAGTCAACTGAACGTATACTTCGCATAGACTCTAGGTGAATGACATCCCTAAGTACTAGCGGTCAGAGTGTGTGTGTGATTGGTGCCAGGTGTGTCTGATCAGAACTCCGGGGATGGTGAGCGCATGCGTGCATGAGAAGTGAGAGTTGCATCTTGGGAGTTGGATTTCTGATCTGGCTGAGCTGTGACAACGCTCTGGTTTTTAAAGGAAATTGACATGGATATCTGCCGTACAATGATGATCAGTAGAGAGAGCTTAAAGTATTCTTCAAATTTGCTAAGTTACTTTGGTGGGAAAAATAGTGAAATGTGTTTTGATTGGGGAAGTGGTGGCTTGGCGGTTAAGACTCTGAGCTACTGATCAGAAGGTCGGGGGTTCAAGCCCCAGCGCTGCCAAGCTGCTACTGTTGGGCCCTTGAGCAAGGCCCTCTCTGCTCCAGGGGGCGCTGTATCGTGGCTGACCCTGCACTCTGACCCCAACTTCCTGACATGCTGGGGTATGTGAAGAAAATAATTTCTCTATAATGTATATGTGATAAATAAAGACGCATTATATATTTTGCTTTAGTGGCGTTAAAACGAGACATGAAATATCTACAAATAAATAAATCTCAAATTACTGAAACAAAAAGCTTTGATTTACATGTACAGCCTTACAATAAATTTGAATGAAATTCTTTGAACGAGATATTCAGATGATCTGTCCCCAATTTTTAATCATGGAGTCTTCAATATAAAGTATCAACAAAGGAATTTATTGGATCTAAGTGAACTAAACAGAAATTGTTTCTACGCCTTGCTCATATTCCTAGGAACCTAAACATAGCTCTTTAGTCTTGTTTTTGAAATGGTTTTCACCTCTGTATGATGAGAACTCATTCAAACAGATCAGCATTTCCCCTCCACCGGTTTGTGCACAGTTATCTCTCTGGACGAAATGGTCTTTATGGTCTCTAAGCTCTAAACGATGTGTGGCGATCACAGCGAAGCACCTGCAGGCCACAAAGGAAGCGAGACGCACAATCATACACACTTTAGGAGAATAACCAGCACGGTTTATTGGTTTATTACAGATTTAAGTGCTAATAAACTCAGTTTTTTCTTCTTCTTCCAAATCACTTCACAGAGTTAATCTGATTGCTTTCATATGAAAAACATTTAGTGAAAATGACTTGCAAATGGCGCGCGTTACTTGCATTCATTTCTTAATCAAGCTCAAACACGAGCAAGATTTAAACAGGCAAACTGTATGTGCAAAATTGACATGGACAACAGTTTGTTAAATAAAAATGTCGGTTTTGTAAGATAACCTTGTAGCTCCGAAACAACTTTAAACTTTAAAGAAAGAAAGAGGGTTGGCGGTTCGATTCCCGGCCTGGGCAAGACACTGAACCCCAAGTTGCTCCCGATGGCAAGTTAGCGCCTTGCATGGCAGCTCTGCTACCATTGGTGTGTATGAATGGGTGAATGAGACAGAGTGTAAAGTGTAAATGGCTCACTTATATAGCGCTTTTATCCATAAGCGCTTTACACTCTGTCTCATTCACCCATTCACACACACCAATGGTAGCAGAGCTGCGATGCAAGGTACTAACTTGCCATCGGGAGCAACTTGGGGTTCAGTGTCTTGCCCAGGCCGGGAATTGAACCGCCAACCCTACAATTAGTGGACCACCTGCGCCACAGCCGCCCCACGAATGGGAATGCAATGACCGATGAATCATATACAGGTGTGAAATAAACTGAATTCTGATTCATAACAGTATAATATTTACCAGTTCTGTTTAGATATGGAGATTTATTCAGTCGATCATTTGAGTCAACATTACGTAGAAGAGTTTATTACCTCAGACTTCAGCTTCAGAGATCACCGACGTCCTGTAGGTTCATCAGTTATAATGATGAGGCTTTGAGATGCAGCTTAAGGCTGAAATTGTAGAAATAATTGCGCATGGATACAATGCACACGCTAACGAGGGAAAAAAACAAGAAACAGGTGCACACAATCAGGGAATCAGACTAAAATGAAAGAACGAACAACACTGGAACTAAACGGAACTAGACTCACATGGGACTTGTTACAGGTTGTTGTAGGAATCATAAATCCTGGGAAATTAACGCGTTAACATCTTTTTCTGATTTTTCCTTGTCTGTTTTACTGACTAACATTAGAATTAATGCATTTGTGAGCAGCAATGACTATAGAGTAAGCTTGCATATTGCTAGCTAGCTAGTAAACATCATGATGTGTGTTAGGAATTAATAGTAACCTTAGTATTATAAGTCAATGTTTTTAAAAAGCCAGTCATTTTTAGATATGACAACTAGCTAAATAGGTTGAGAAGGTGAGCTTTTTAGCTAGCTAACCAACATCACGATGTGTGTTAGCTATTACTTTACTTTCAGTAATGCTTTACTGAACTCATTTGATTAAAACGAATGCTTTGCTCATATTCAGCCATTTTAGCTACGATGACTACACTGTAAAACCGGACAAGTTAATTTAACTAAAAAAATTTTGAGGAAACTAATTACCTCAAAATTTTTACGTTGATAAATCAATTACTTTAAGCCAAATACACTTAAATATAACAACATTTTTACTCAATTAGCTGTATTTAAGTGTATCCATCCATCTTCAACCGCTTATTCCTTCTTCAGGGAAGAGGGGAACCTGGAGCCTATCCCAGGGAGCATGGGGC
>JAOUWY010000046.1:2169917-2179997 GCA_025728095.1 Prietella phreatophila | reverse complement strand
TCGGGAGCAACTTGGGGTTCAGTGTCTTGCCCAAGGACACTTCGGCATGTGGAGTCACCCAGCATGGGAATCGAACCTCCAACCCTACGATTAGTGGACAACCCGCTCTACCAACTGATCCACAGCCGCCCAGAAGTCACGCCTCCTTCACTGGAACTGACACACAAAGGCCACAACTCCTTCACTGGGACTGACACAAATAGGCCACACCTCCTTCTCATATAGAAGTGTTCCAATAGGAAGTAGAAACATAACATTCCTAGCCAACGTAAACTAACCTAACAGGATTTTAAATTTAAATCATCTTAATAATTCCTGCGTAATTTAGTGCAGAAACATGAGCTAACCTGATAACCAGGATATTTCAGAAAGTCTTTTTTGGTGCACTTATAAAATTTCGAAATATCTAGAAGCATTTGAAAGTTTCAAAGAAATATTTTCCAACAAATTATCATTTAATTGCAAGTTTTATCAAATGGTCAGTAGCAAGAAAACAATGTGGCTTAGGGAACATTTGCTAATATTTGAGTCTTTGTTGATCGAGAACAAATATTGGCATTATAACGTGTGTAAAATTGTTCCATTTGACCTCCTCAGTGATTCAATCTCGATTGTTTGTTAAATCAATCTCGATTGTTTGTTAACTAATTTTAGGGGTTTGTAATTCTGCTTCGTAAAAACCGATTAGCACTTTAGCGCCGCTTCAGCTTTTCCTAGCAACACTCAATGGGCACGATTAAACAGCAGCTGCCTATATTTGAATGCATTTTCAACCCTTCTCGATCGCCTGTCTCCTCAGCTACCATGACATCTGTATATATCAGACCTCACAAGTTCTCCTCAAACATTTTTCTTTTTGATATCTTCCGGGTTGGTTTCTAGGACATGTGGAAACCCTGCACAATCAAACACGAGTAGCATAAAATAACACAGTTCTGCCCGAGGTCTCCCATTTTGGCCATCTTGTACAAAATGTTTTACACGACATCGTGAGTTTAGACAACAAGTTGCTGTCAGAAAGCTAATCTGTTCATAAAAACCACGCATGGCTGAGGGATGTGTAAACAAATCAGTCACTACAAGTCTACAAAAAAAAAGTGATTTATCCCCCCCACATGACTCGGAAGCATCAATAACAGAGCGCTTGATTGAAGAACGTGTCGTTTCGCTAACGTGATCAGTGATGGAAACTGTTTCTGATCTTGTTGTTTTCACCTCATGAGAGGATTTGTCTGATCAAACATGCTATTAATGCTAACGCTGAATGAAAACTAGGTGAACGGCTAAAAGGTGCTGTAATTATCTACTGACAGGATGCATGTAGTGTTCAAAGTTTAACGTTTTACCTCAGATTTTATGTCGTAAATGTGAATTCTGCTGTTGTTAAAGTGTACGTGTAATTTATGCAATCCTACTAGAGTAATATTACTGGAATATTACTTTATTCATTTCTCACATAGATACTTTTTCATATCTATTATATGTCTTTTCTCAGATAATTTACCAGTTTGAATGATTTAAAAAAAAAAAGTCAAAGACTAATATTATTATTTTTCATATTTATAGCCAATAAAAGCTCATTCACTCTGTTTAAAATAAGACTAGTGAGCCTACGGCTGTCCATGTTTTTTATCGAGTAGTATCACTGGAGTATCACTCATTTAGATCAGGAAGCCAAGAAAATAAGGAAGAGGAACCCTTTATAAGGTTCTCTGTAGAAGCCCAAAGCAGAGGGATTTCCTTTCATACACCATTCCACATAAAATCACTTTTTGGGAAGCAAAGAGCCCTTAACTGTTCAAGGACTCTTAAGGCGCCATTTTCTTTCTCTCTCTCATCTCGAAACTGTCTGAACTGTGAGTTCTGAGATTATATCATCCGGTCAGTCAGAAACATCCGTGAAATATCAATCATTCCCCACTAAAACATGCAAAATATTAGCAAACTGCCAGTAATATAAACAGGAACATCCCGTCAGACTGATCGGGGCATCTGTTTTTAAATGCTAGATGCTAATGAGGGCTTGCTATATGGCTAATTAAGATTGAACACTCCTGTAGGCACCTAACGACAGGATGGTGGTGTTTTTCCTATTTACATTCCTGACTTTCTTTTCAGAATCGACGCCATTAATGCTAGCTGCCTATTAGGAAGTCTTTTAGATGCTAATTATGTCTATAAACAGAGTTGGAGTTGGAGGTGAGATACTTTTAAATTAGTCTTTAAGACCGATGCTTCCAGTAAGTCATTACCTTTAAGACTGAGTCGCTCGATAAGGAAGACTTGACTAACAGGGGTGTAAGGATGTGTGATCTGGAGTTAATAATAGAAATTCAACAAGCATATTCTCAATTATTATTGGAAAAGTACAAGCAACATATTAAAACTGATGTGAGAGAAATTAGCTTAATAAACTAGCGTGGTGATTTGCCCGATACGTTACTTTGTTACTTTAAATAGTCCTTCTTTTTTACGTCATCATCATTCGCAAATTATGAGCAAACCTACTTAAGCTTCTGAAGTGTTACTACATCGTGTTGTCTCATTTAGCGTATGATATCCAGTGGATTCAGTGGTACTGTCAGATATCGTATCATATCCTGAGGTCTGCACCTCTATTAGCTGATATTTACGAGATGTAGCTAGAAAACACAGGGTACGAACAATCTTTCAGACAATATTTTGCGAAAACTCGTCCCAATGCTAATTCCCAATGCTCGAATTTCTTTCACTGTTGGAACTGTTAGTGTTGGTGAAGGACCTAACAAACTGAAAGATGGATTACGTCCTCAGAGATTAGATTTAGGACTGACTGTCCACCTCTGCTGCTCTTGAAGGTGAGACCAAACGGCCATCCATTCGTCCTCCTGGCACTAAGCGTTAAATCACACCCTGACATTTTCCCCCAAAACAAGCAAGTAAATAAATAAACAAACAAGGTTGGACGTCCAGTTTAAGAGTAGTGATCCTCAGGAGCTCTGTCCACTCCAACCTTTGAACTCATGATATTGTGTTCTCGGTGTTTTACACATTTCCATTTGAGAAGAGACATGCACGACTCCCCTTCACTCGCTCGTCGTTTTTCTTTTCCCCCTGTCTTCTTGTTCTGGCTCGGCTATCAGCGTGAAAGCCAAAGGGTTATTTCAGTTCACTCGAATTGCTTTCAGTGAAGTTGGCTGCATTTCTGGATGATGTGCAGAGAACAGGTGCCAATTCTGAGCTCTGTCCGACAGCTTCCTCCATTTCATCTATTGCACATCAGTCCTCAGATGTCGAGTTGTGTGAAGCGAAAGATTAAAAAACGCCTTTTTCGGTTCGACGCCATCTCGGAACATCTCAGATGAATCCTTTCATATCTGAGAAGCCCTCGGTATATTCACCACATCTTCCTTTAGCTTTGAGTTTTAAGTGGAACAGATTTACACAGCAGATTTACACAGCTGTCCAGAATCATCATCATAACGTAGTGCCAAGATTCTCGATTCCTGCAGTTGAGCAGTTGCTTATGCTCTTACTAAAGCTTTTGGGGGCTGATCTTACTGCCACAGCTTGTTCGAGAGCCAGCTGAAATCATTTCAGCCTACCCGACCATGATGTAGCCTAGGTGAAATTTATTTATTCGTGCTTCAGTAAGTGCTTTATCCTGGTCAAAGTCATGGCAGACCCGGATTCTATCCCAGTACCAGTGGTAGAGACCACTGGAATTCACCCCATCACAGTGTACTGTCACCTTCACCCTAATGGGCTAGGGTAATTCACACCTAGTGGGCAATTTAGATTCGCTAATCCATCTACTGGAATGAACTAGAGAATGGGGAAGGAGCCCGCATGGTTGCAGTGAACATAAAAGTCTGTAACGTGAGTTCAGGATTGAACCAGGGACCCCGGAGCTGTGAGATAGGAAAGCTACTCACCTATATGAATCAAATTCCTCTCACTGCAGAAACAAAAGTTCAGGGGGTGGAGTCAAACCCAATCCAGCTCCTCCTACCTGGGCAAAGTCAGCCCAAATTTTCAGGGGTAGAGACAGGCCTGATCCAGCTCCTCCCACCTGGGTAGAGTTGACCTAAAAGTCAAGGGGGTAGAGTCAGATCCTGATCCAGCTCCTCCTACTTGGGCAAAGTCAGCCCAACTGTCCAGGAGTGCAGTCAGGCCTGATCCAGCTCCTCCTACCTGGGTAGAATTGACCAAAAAATCCAGGGGGTGGAGTCAGACCCTGTGCAGCTCCTCCTTCCTGGGTTGTGTTGACCCCAAAGTCCAGGAGGTGGAGTCAGATCCTGATCCAGCTCCTCCTACTTGGGCAGAGTCAACCCAAAAGGCTAAGGGGTGAAGTCAGACCCGGTCTAGCTCCTCCCACCTGGATGGTGTCAAACCAAAATCCACAGGGTGGAGCCAACTCTGTGTTGCCATGTGAGATTTATTATCAACATTAAATGAAACCTTACCCTAAATGTAATAAGTTCCACAACAATCTCAGTTCGACTTTCTTATTCATCCTATTAAATCTTAACTGCATCTGATGAGACTCTTCATTGTTAAAGAAGTCTAAATCTTTTGAGCATCAATTCTTCCATCAGGCCTACGTCACCTCCAGACTACTTTCCTCATTTCAGCTACCTGCTGAGACCGAGACCGAGATGAAAGACCTTGCTAACTGTCTGAGAGCAACCGTTTCAGTCCGTTCAAAGCGTTATCACTTTAGACACCTGGATTCATTATGATTAGAGGTAAGATTTTACACACATGTAGTGAAACGTGTCTCCAGCTGGTCAAAATGAAACCTGATAACTGCATTGCGTGTTAATATGCAAATGAGCTCATTACTATCCCTGCCTCCTGCGCACGGATCGGATCGTTGTTCCATAACCAGTCCAATGATTGTACGATTGAGGATCCAGATTATTGAAATGAAGATGAATACCCAGGGAAAGGATCATGTTATGTCCTGGTATGGATGTGTGTGTTTGAGAAAAAAGAAGAAGTCTTTAATGTGTCTTAAACAGAGCGATCTGAACGAGTGACACTCGGCTTGTCGAGCCTTATTGAGCCTTATAGAGGTCACAATACGTTACTGATTACTAAGCAATAAGTCCAACTTCACTGAATGTTGCTGACTTGAAACCTCTGTAGTGTTTTTGTTTGGTTTGATAGACCATGGTATTAGTAAGGAATACCGATATAGCAAGTCTGTTCGTTTTGATTGGATATAATCATCACTTCTATAGTAAACACTTATAAAATGTTTTATATGCAGACAAAATCAAAAGCATATTTAAAAAAAAAAAAACACCCCAAATGGCTAAACATATGGTCTGGAATGCGAACACATTGCTGTTTTGATTGCCTAATGCTGCGCTCATGTTTTTCTTATTTGAGCTTCTTAATTCCAATATGGCCGACGACAGGTGGCGAGTAAACGTGACCTTGAGGTCGGAGGGTTGAACAGACAGCAGGACGAGTTATGCGGCGAACTGTTGAGGGGGGAAATCGTCAGCTAAGACGTTCAAGTCAGCAGTCTTTGTTCCTGTTTTATAAGTGATAAGTAAGTCGTCTTTGTTGGTGGTAAATCCGCGACACCCACGGTATCTATTGAAGCCTCGTCAGGGCTTAACAAAGCCGCCTTTTGAATACGCTTCTCTTAATCACGCCTCGCTCGCTCTCGGACGTTCTGTTCGTTCAGCTGGTGAGGATGACTCAACGGGAGTGATGCTCTTATCAGCTCCACCTTCAAAAGCGTGTGTCCAGCGGGTCTTACCGCGCCTACGGCGCCGTCCTCATAATTTCAGTTCAATTTGCTAAACATTCTCTGGCAAAGTTACTTTCTTATATCGTCCTGTGATGCGCTACGTGCCGTTTGCCTTTCAAGCCCTGCTGCCCAGTGAGCGTTGTGTTTTATATAATTACATGTTTCTGTTCGTCGTCCTTTCCTTTGTTGACGGGTTTTTTTTTCTCACTTAATTGTGCGAGATTAGCTGGCAGCTGCGCTAGCGCGAGTCAATTCCCGACCTGTCACAGCGAACACAGTGTCGACTCCGTCTCGTCTCCGACGATAGTGTGAAGCTGGCAAGGCCGCTGAAACTGTTACCGAAAGCACAGGTAAACAAACAGAGACAGAGAAAGAGATATGACCGGTGAGGTCAGGGACTCCCACGGAAACACAGTAATCACTCTAAGTCACATTTAAAGCGAAAAAAAAGGTAATAAATAAAATAAATAAATAAATAAGAATCTGTAAAACCAGTTTTGGGTCATGGTAACGCTTATTCAAGGTGAAGCCGTCCCCAAAGACACCGTCGTCCTCCTGTTGTTTCTTCACACGTCTTCGTGTCGGACCCGGAATCAGAGTAGGCAAGTGTCGATAACCGTTTACGTGATAAATCACAATATTAATACAGTTGCTGCTTCTGCTTTCCACTTGGGAGGAAGCTGCCGAGATAAAGGCTTCTTTTATTTGTGACAGATTTAAAAAGAGCGATGCGTTGACAGTCTCAGAAGGCAATCCCATAAGTCCGGATGAGTTTAATAGATATGGCGTGCAGAGCTGTTGCTAACGTTTAAGCTTTGTTTCCTTCCTCTGACTCAACTTTCATTGCTGCTAAGATTCCAGTTCTTACAGCTGAGCATTAGCATAGCAGATCGGCTGAAACGGTGCCAGGTTCACATTCTCATTCCAAGTTCAAGTAAAATTTGCAAAACTTGGAAGTGTTCACCCAAAAACATGCTAATTTCTACTGTTTTATTCAGCTGGAGGGAAGAATCTCATTAACATGAGCGTAGCCTGAACTGCAGCTGAGCATCGCGGTCGGAATAGAGTGAGAATTAGCCGGTACATTAGCTGCTTTTATCGTCAATGTGCTAGAGAAGATAGAAGCACAAACTAGCTAAGTGAAGAGCAAAAATAGAGCATTTAAGGAATTCCGCTAGCTGGTTCAGTCAGTAGAATGTAGCTTGATGCTAATAATCTAATTAGTAATAACCTAATTAATGACCTTATTCTGAATTATACAATAATCTGATTAAGGTGTTTACATGAGTCTCTTTTAGAATATTCCTTTCATGTTCCTGTTTTCTATGTTATAGAACATAGATGGATTAATGTCACACGTCATCACGTCCCCACACCACGCCGTCTGACGTTCCCTCCAGAATTTCACGTATTAACATACAGTTGGTCTTCATTATGGGACCGGATACAGTTTTTGGTGTTTTTATTTAAAATTTTTGCGAAAGCTTCAAGTGCAGTTAATTATTTGTCGGGCTGTACGTATGCATAGACGACTGCTTGAAGCCGTGGGCTGCGTCCCAAACCGCGTACTTACCGTCTATATAGTATATAGAAATACACGTATTTCACCTACTATGTAGTAGGTAAGTATGCGGTTTGGGATGTAGCCGTGCTCTCTTGTTTGCCGTAAAGCGGTTGTGCGCTGTCGCACAACTCTCACACGATGTTAATAGTGTGATCAAAGTGAGTGCGTGTCTGTAACGCACGTCGATAATGCGACTAAAAGAGGAATACTCCACACATCGTAATTCCATTTGTGTTTACTTCGAGTATGACTTTAGCCGGATTAAGGTCATCAGTAATCGCTGTTTACATGCTAGTTTCTTAATCAGAATATCGTCTTAATCGGGTTCATATCGGATTATCTTTGCCCATGAAAATGTCCTGAATGTGAACGAGCTGTTACTATAAAAACAGAGACAATTAATCAAGACCTTCTGACCAATCACAATGCAGAATTCTGCACCACTGTGCTATAATGTGTGCTACAGTATATATACTCATGCAGTAAAATGACGTTTTGAACGAATTTCGTGTTAGCGCTCTTTCAGTACCGCGTAGCGTTTCTTATTTAACCTCTGAGGCTTTACATCATCCATGTGTCGAAGTGACCTACAAATGCGCCTCCCCTGCGGACAAGCCTAAGGGTTGAGCGACTCGCTCAAGGGCACGTCAAACCCAAACAGGCTGTTCAGAGCCGGGATCAAACCCATGACCTTTTTACTTTATGACTGCTGGCAAGCCCAGACATTATTCAGCTCTAAACACGGCCCTCGCTCTCGCTTAGTCAGGACTGTCAAACTGTCATTATTTCACTTCCATCGTGACTCACGTGCCGAAACTGGACCGATCGCTAGCTAAGTGTTACGCCTGTTGCCGTAGCCCGTGGGATCTGAGCTCTGACCCCTGCCATAATTGAGTCGGCGCCCTACCTCTCTGTTCCGGCCTACTTTCCACATTTGTCCTGGCGACGTGCTACATTCAGCCGTCCCTGTTCCACATGACTAATACAACCTCGGTGATAAAGACCTGGCACACACACACACACACACACACACACACACACACACACACGGGGAAGCTCTGAGGATAATTATTGAAGTGGACACTTAAGAACAATATTTTGCGAAGGATGAATGGGACGTAATTATCGTGAATCGTTACTTAGTAATGTGAAGTGAAGGTTTGAGTTAATCATTGAACTGTAATGATGTGTTCACTCTCTAACACAGACGCTTTCATCCAAGCGCTCGGTGTGTGCACAGAGCAATGGCTTCTTATGAATAGGATCTATCTATCTATCTATCTATCTATCTATAGACAACTATCTATCTATCTATCTATCTGTGTCTATCTATCTACCTATCTATCTCTATAGACAACTATCTATCTATCTATCTATCTATCTATCTATCTATCTGTGTCTATCTATCTATCTATCTATCTATAGACAACTATCTATCTATCTATCTATCTGTGTCTATCTATCTATCTATCTACCTATCTATCTCTATAGACAACTATCTATCTATCTATCTATCTATCTATCTATCTATCTATCTATCTATCTATCTATCTTTATAGATAACTATCTATCTATCTATCTATCTATCTATCTATCTAAACATGGTGGGCACATCACAACACAATCACACACTGTCGTCGAACGTATAAACTAATTCAAAAAGACTGGAAGTGTTGAGGACCAACCGAGAAGAAGTGGACGTCCACCACCATCCCCTGACGAAGAGACAACCGACATCCCCTACTGTATGGAGACGTTTGGGACCCCCTGTATATGAAAGTAGTGGAGCAATAAACAGAAGACAGAAGTAGACCAATCATGCATCAAAATTCATCCACAATCATCCAATACGATGCAGAGTTAAGGTTGAGCGCACAGTTCAAATGCATGTGTACAACGTGATCACCTTGCACAGCTGCTAGGACATATTTTCACATCAAGTATTCACCCTCCCCCTTCGAAGAACATGTTTTCTTCCATGAATGACTATTTCCCCAGTCCCTGCTGATAAAAAAGCATCCCCACCAGAATTTCTCTGTTTGGTGGTTCTCTGGGAGAAAAGCATCTCGGCAGGGTGTTTACGCGGGTGTGGATGTTTCTCTGAACTCCCAGCGCATGATGTAAGAGCTCGTGTGATTATTAATCATGAATTATCATGAGAATTATCAGCTGGCAGTAATAATATAAACTAGCAATTAGAACATACTGTGCTGTTTTATTTTTTTTTATGGAGGGGTTACGATCTTTCCACTGTTCTCTAAACGTCAGCAAACTTGTGCAATTATAGAAATCACATTCTGGTGTTATGTCATGTGGTGTGCATGTCACTCAATTTCTTTGAATTCAGTTTGTGATAGAATTGTAGGAAGGTTTGTTTACGTTCTCTAAAAACGTGGCAATACTATTCTTTGAACTCTAATTATTGGACTGGAATGATATTAAACAGGATAAAACATGAACTAGGATTAGAGAAAACGGGCTAAAATATGAACTAGCATTATAGAAAACTAGTTAAATATGAAGTATCATTATAGTAAACTAGTTAAATATGAATTATCATTATATCAAGCTAGCTAAATATCAACTAGCATCATAGAAAACTAGCTAAGTTTGAACTAGCATTATAGTAAACTAGCTAAATATGAACTAGCATTATAGTAAACTAGTTAAATATGAATTATCATTATATCAAGCTAGCTAAATATCAACTAGCATCATAGAAAACTAGCTAAGTTTGAACTAGCATTATAGTAAACTAGCTAAATATGAA
>JAOUWY010000046.1:2035673-2045734 GCA_025728095.1 Prietella phreatophila | reverse complement strand
TTATAAACGTAGAACAATAAGAAGATACGGCACTGATCCGAGTACATTACGTTCATTCGTTTCTTTATTTTGCTTAACGTTCTTATTTAGTACTACTACCTTTGGTGTAAAATATTGAACTTAGTATTTTTACTTTATACTACTATTACTATTACTACTACTACTACTACTACTAATAATAATAATAATAATAGTAATAATAATAATATTAAGGGACAGTGTGTGTTGTGAACATGACTATACAGATGAGTCAGATCTTTTAATTAAAGAAATGCAAATAAAGATTTAAAACCGTCTATACAAAGTTTCTCATGCACGCAACCTGCCTGTGTTTCAGCAACCGGCGGAGAGCGAGAGCACGGAGACCAGAAGGAGCTCTCGCTCTGCCGCCCAGTCCGCCAAGGGCAAAATGAAGGTACGTGGACTTCCTGTATGCTTTTAATTCCCCTCTCATCGTTTCCTCATTCCTAACGGTCTGGAACGCGGTAGAAACGAGCACCTGTGTGTGTTTATACAGCGCTGTACGTCTTCCTTCCTTCCGTTTACATATAAATATATACAGTACTGTTTTTATAAATTTAGATGCAGTGCTTTGAGAAAGTATTCTCCCCGCTTGGTATTTTTCCTGTTTTGCCACCTTATAACCTGGAATTAAAATGGATTTTTGGGGGCTGATTGGGAGAAGCTCGCAGGGAAGGAACCGTGTGTTGCTGAAATTTATCGCTGCACAAGGGGCTCACACCAGCAGAGGTTCACATATTTTTGCCACGCACAATTTTCCTCGATACATAAATGACCCAGTATAATATTTATGTACTTTTAGGACCTGTGTGAAAATCTGATGTGTTCCAAGACGTATTGATGCAGAAATGCGGAAAATTCTCCAAATCTTTCACGCTAATCCGACACTCCTGTTTCGTTTCAAGACCTCGTCGGCGAAGAAGAGATTCTGGACTAAAGATGTGGACCGCTCGCTCTACGGCAAGAGAGACTACGCTTCCAAAAACCCTCTTCTCAGCCCCATCGTGGAGTCAGCCATCTCCAGCCTGAGCAACACCCTGACACAAGCACGTACAGGCAGGAGCACACCTTTCCCAGGTAACGCATGCCGTAAACTACGAGCGCGTTAATCCAAACCGTCATTTACAGCCAGGCTACTGTCAGAGCTGCCGTTATTGAAACTGAATCAGCACCATCTGACCAATCAGAATCGAGCTGCGGCTTACAATAAAAATGGCACCCGTCGCGTACTCCTCCAGAGCCGAAGTACCCGAACGAAGCGTCTCTCTATCTGGGTCTCGTTCGACAGACGCTCCGTGAAGGTTTACGTTTTTCACCGTGTCTCTGTTCGAATTAAAATCTCTGGACCTGAACTTCAATTATATTCTTGTATGAGATTTCTGTTTTATTCAGATCTTCTATTGTAACTCCCCCGTGTGAAAGACGGTCACAGCCGTCATGCTGTCAGCTGCCCAGCGTCTGCTCCGTCACGTCCTGAGCTCTTTATTTCAATCCGTCTGAACCCCGAGGTTAAACGTTGACTGTTAAATGAACTTTTACTAAACGTCATCGCGCCGCTGCTGGTGCTTGTGAATTTTTTGGTGGTAAACAGACTATAAAGATGAAAAGAGCAACACTTTATTTTACAGTGTGTGTTTGACTTGGACAGACTTTCTGTTAATTCGATCCTTATTATTTTTATTATTAGTATTTTTCTAGATATCTTTCAGCCTGCATGAAAGGATTTTTAAAAAGATTTTTTATTTTTTTAATGTATGTCTCATTATTCTAGTTATTATATCTTATTTATAATTATTATTATTAATGATAAAAAGTGGTAATCACATTTTGTGTGTTCTTGACCTAACAGCCCGCACTTCACCTAATAGGCCTGTAGGTGGCACTTGGATGACATTTAACCAGCTTTGGTAAAGCAATACAACGTGCGGTGCGAACTGTAAGTGAGCGTAAAACCGAACTTACCGTCAACACGACTTCCAAATACGCCGATTCGTCCGTCTGTTCGGACAGGAAAGAGCGGTACTCGTCATTTTGACTTTTTTCTCTTTTAGCCACTTAGACGGGGAAATGACCGCCCTGCTCCACGTTCTCCAGTGAAATCTGAGCTCGTTGTGCCACGGATTGGTGAATTGTCATTTTTAAAACATGTAGTGTTAATTTGTTTCCTGATTCCTTTTTTTTTCCCCTGCTGTTGAGCCGTAGCCAAACACCGAAAGAGCCGTACGTGGTCTCTCGGGTCCCTGGCCCCTGCTCTGCAGTAAACGTTGATCGATCGTGGGGCAGAGCGCTCTCGTGGTCAAAACGGGAACTGCAACAAGCGCTAATAATCAATCCGTGAAGGATTCCATCGAATTATTTATTTATTTAGCGATTGTTGTGGCCGAAAATGCTCGATTTTGCTGCGGCTAATTATTTATTTGTTTATTTATTTATTTGCGATGCATCTTGCAGAGTTTTTGTACTTTTCTTTTGGAGAACTAGTCGAATCTGCAGAATCGCACGAGATTGTTTTGCACGCTGATGATTGTTGGTTAACGAGACCTTTTAACTGTACTCGCAGTCTCAAAACTGCGAGCTCAAAAATCCTGGAGCGACTGAATAGACATCCGTAGGAGCAGCTTTTGTTAGTTTTTTTGGGGGTTTTTTTGCCCGATGGTCGTTCTATGAACATTCCAGTTTTAGTGAGTGCAGACTTGGGTGAGTTTTTAAACTACTCCGCGTTCCCCCATGATCCTGTTTTATATCAGATAATCTGAATGAAACGTAACACGTGAACCCTCTAAAAGTTCTTATAGTTCTAGTACTGAATATACAGGAAGTAACCGCTACGCTGTGATCCTTCACAGATGAGAATCCCGACTGTAGTCCTACAGCTCCCAGCGCTAACCCGATCGCAACTGCGTCGGCTGATCTGGTGGCCGCGGCTGCTCTGTGGCGCCATCGCTTCTTGCGTCAGGGCGAAGACGGCGACTCGGACGACCGGAGCGAGCGCTCGGTCTGCACGGACGCTCCTGTCCAATCGGAAGCCTCCGCGAAGCCTTCGGGCGCGTCTGCTGATAGACGAGCGAGCACGGGTAGAGCTGCCAGAGGAAGACGGCGCGCGGCGAGTCAGAGCGGCGCCAAGGCGAAGTACAGGGGTGAGGGCGGAGAACAGAAAACTGAGGGCCATCGATCAGAATCCGACCAGGAGGAGAATCCATCAGGAGAGCAGTCTACGTCTGAGGAGTTCAATCGGAGCGCAGAGAGGAAACCAGATCGGGAAACTCTGAGAGGACGGAAGAGTGCTCGGACGAGAAATAGCTCTGTGGCGGAGGAAGAGGAACAGTTGGGGCAAAGAGGATCAGAGAAGTCGTGTGAGGACACGGTGGAATCTTCGGGAAGCGAGAGAGGAGAAGTGGAGAACAACGAGGATGTGAGACAGACTTCAGGACGTGAAGTAGAGGAGAAGAACGACGAGGACTCGAATCCATCTTCAGCCCCCGTAGAAGACCTCGAGCCCTGGCAGCAGCCAGACTTCTTCTGCATCGAAGACGTCCTGAAGCCCGTAGCGAAGAGTCGCGGCTCAGTGAGACGCAGCCTGAGACACCGCAGGAGCGTGGACGTCCTGGCCGAAGGTCTAGCCTGGGTGGAGCACACGTCCCCGCAGACAATCGCTACAAACAAGAGGAGGAGGACACGCACAGCGAGCGCCGTCTCTCCGCCTCCTCCGTTTCCCGATCCCGAGGACCAGTAACCAGTCTCTGAACTTTTTTTTTTGTTTTTTGTTTTTTTTTAAACAGGAATGTTGCTTAGATTTTAGATCTGGTCTGATGTTTGAGAAGTTATTCTGGATCCACAGTTTCAGTTGAAATCCCCCGTGATTCAGATTCGGGATGTTGACGATGCGATCGCCCGTTACAGGAATCTCACCGAGGTCACTTTTTTCATTCCTTGTCGCGTATCTGCGTAAGATTGTATACCTTTTTTTTAATATAAATAACTTCCCCAACACTTCCATATAATATGTACAACTACATCAAACAGATTAAACAAGAAATATGAAAAAAAGAACAAGTTTGTATGTGTTTATTTAAATCTTTATTTTATTTAACTCGTTCCCTTTTTTTTTCTATTCCTTAGGGGTTTTTTTTGTTGAATTTTAGCACAGCTAATTTTTTTTTCTTCCCTTCATTCGTTCTTTTGATTTGTTCCTTTTCTTACTTCTTTTAGAATTTTTTTAAACATTTATTTATTTAAATTTTTTTTAAAACCCAAACTCCATTTATTTTATTCTTAGATTTCATTCCTTTTGCTCCTTTTTTAGTTTATAATTTTTTTAATGGCTTTTTGTTCTGTTTACAAATTATAACACAACTAAATTTTAGCTCCTTTCTTTGTTTTTTGTTTTTTTGGGGGGTTTTTTGTTCGTTCTTGCGTTCGTGTTCTAAATTTCGGTGCTGTGTTAGTTTTTTTAAAAATTATTATTCTTCTTTGCCTTTGCTCTTTTTTTTTTCGTTGTTTTTTTTCGCTTTCACGTTCTCTGTCGCTTTCTTTTATTCCTTCTTTCACTCCTTTCATTATTTTTTATTTGCTCTTATTTATTTTATCATTTTAAAAATTATTTTCATAATTATTTTTTCTTGTGTAATGTTGAGCTCAGACCTGCAGAGGGCGATCTGGACCTTAAAATCTGGAAGCTGTGGGTTCTGTGTTTTAGGGGTCTAGCAGTATGTGTGTGTGATGGGGTGATTTAGTAGCATTTATTCTAACGAGGACCAAAGAACGCACATTTATAATTAATCGCAGAAAAGAAAATGAAAACGACACGAATACGTTCGAATGTATCAGATAAATCACGACAGCATGATAAAATATTTTTAATTATAGTTTCATGTCTGTTCGTGCCACAGACAAAATTCCGACAATCCGAAAATATCATTCACGTTGTGTTTTTTGTTGTCATTTATGTCATTATTACACGATAACTACGTTTTAATTACATTCTGAGATGACGAGAGCGATTCCTGCTCTTTCTAAAATCCCACAATGCAGTTCGAGTTCTAAGGATAAAGCAAGCCCTGTTACACAATGCCCATAATGCACCGCGGTGCTTGGAAGGGGCATGGGGTTAAATTAAGGAGTCGTTTTGGACAAAGGATCGGTTTAACGAATGACAGCATCTGGTTCAGACTTCTGAGACGGAGAAACATTGCCATCTAGTGGACTGAAGGGGCGTGAAGAAACTTTTTTTTATTATTATTTTATTTTTTTAGAAGAATTGTTTGGGCAAATGAATATTTTTACCGTGGTTGTCGAAGAGCCCCATCTAGTGGACTGAAAGAGCCTCAACGCTCTCTGGGATTGAACCTACAACCTCACGTAGGCTTTAAAAATACAGAGTGTATCAAATTAGGGGTTTTAAAACGTGCTTTAAGTTTATAGTAATGTATAATAATGCAAACTTTAAAAAATATTCACTTTATGCTCACTGATGTTTAATTCATTCATAAAGTACTCATTTTATTCTGTTCAGAGGGCGATTTGTTTCCTGAGAGGTCTGGGCTTGCGTGCCCTCTGAGGTGTGTGTGTGTGGGGGGGGCGGTCGCACCGTTGGAGTCCTAATGGTTGTACTAACTGTTCGTTCCCATCCAGAGTGGGATGGACGGACAGAGGGAGGGAAGGAGGGCGTGAGGGAGGGTGAAGGCGGCTTAGCGCCAGAACAATGAGCCCTTTTGACCGGAGAGAAGCCCTCAAGACATGTGGCCTCCTGTCACCGTGGCAACGAGCACCGTCCCACCCCACGACCCCCCTCATGGGACGGCGTGCTAGCTGACAGCTGGAGAAGGAGACGAAAATGGAGTCTCTTTCACAAGGAGCGTCCTCCACTTTGTTGTGTCTCATGACTTTCGCGTCTCATGATTTTCCCGCCTCGAAGAGACACCTGTTTCGTCTCGTCCGCAAGGCCATTAACGAAAAGATAGACTCGTGATGAAAGTCTCACACACACGTTTAGTTCTTTTAAACATCCGGATCAGACCGCCTCCAGTTCACACAGACGTGCTGAGATCCGAGATCATATGACATTCTCAGCAGCGGCCGGTTTTCTGGCAGCGCGAGAGATTTTTCTGTCCGAGTCCGGCTACGACGTTTATCCCAGCTCTAACCGTGTGTTCTTTAGTAAAGGATGCTCAAAGAAGGGAAGCGTGTCCAAGGGGCGGGACATATACAGTCTTACAGAGCGTATAATTGGGTGAAAACAACATTAGTACAGGTATCTGTCATCAAAAAATTCCAAGAAGTGATGAGCTATAAAAAAATTATATCAGGAATAGCTCCTAAACTTTAAAAAAAAGAAAAATTATAAAATTATTTCTAGAGAACTATAGTATTTGGTGTCCATAACACTTATGGGTACAAACAGCTCTGCAACACCCATTTTGATATCAGGAGCACTTTGTACACTTAATTTGGGGACAAATTATTCCGTTAAGCTCTGCTCCTGAAAACACTGATGTTAATTTAATACCAGCCTCAGGCCTCGATCCTCCAAGGGCTCATTTAACAAACTTAACTCGAGCTGATAAAGAACTGAGCCGACCCTTAAGATGATAGCAGGGATTCCCTCGGGGGGAATGGAGAAGGCAAGTCTGTAATAACAGGACTGGAGTTACGCGAGAATCTCAAAGGCTTTAAGGGTAGAACGGTTGAAAAAGTTCCCAGGGCGTGTTGTCTCGTCTCACTGAAAGACCTCGATTCCAGCCCTCGTGATTTTCCTGCACCGATCGCAAGTCCGATCAGGAAAACACTTAAATGTCCCGCGTATTGTATTGAACTGAAATGTAGTAGAGATCGTCCTCCGAGGAAAAACCTGCCTCACGTTCTCCAGTGCTCTCAAGAATTATTGCAGTCCTTCATAAAAATAAGCAATGATTATTATAGAAAATAAACATTTACATACAATAGGAGCAACTATAAATTACTATAGGAAAGCTGTAAATACTTAGTACGTCGCCAGCATGTCTTTTATATGGATAATTAATTAAAATAACTGTTGAGGCGAAATCACAACACAAGCATCGACGTTTCCGTCAGACGTGTCGATGAATAACTAGGGAAAGACTCTGTACTATTAAAATGACACTTTAATTACACTTAGCATCAATCAGCCGCTAGTATTTACCCAATAAAACTTTTATACGGGCTGCATGAGGCACAGTGACTGAAAATATGACACAAGCACTGGGAATGTCAACATTTCCCTCAGGCATCTCAGTAAAATACAAGGAAAAGACTCTGCACTACTACATTTACACTTTATTTGCGCTTAGCATAGATTGCTAGCTATTATTTAACCCATTCTTTTTTTATGGTCGATTATAAAGACTGGGTGACTGTGGGAATGAGATGAAACCATCAGGAATGTCAACATTTCCCTCAGATATCTCGGTAAAATACAAGGAAAAGACTCTGTGCTACTACATTTACACTTTATTTGCGCTTAGCATAGATTGCTAGCTATTATTTAACCCATTCTTTTTTTTTTATGGTCGATTATAAAGGCTGGGTTATAAAGGGTGGGATTGAGATGAAACCATCAGGAATGTCAACATTTCCCTCAGATTTGTTGGTAAATGATTGTTTAAAGAACAAAAAAAGCCGTAGCAAGCTAGTATGTAATTAAGTCTTTTAAATGGCTGTTTAACGACCGTGACTGTGGAAATGAGAGAAAACCATAAAGAACATAAATATTTTCCCCTCAGGTGTGTTGGTTGTTTACTAGGAAAAAAGACTACTAAAATGACACTTTCATTGCATTTACCATGAATCACTCGCTTGTATTTACCCACTAAGACTTTTATATGGACGGTGTAAAGGCATAGTGACTGTAAATGAGAGAAAACTATCACAAACGTCAACTTTTCCCTCGGATATGTTGGTTACAGACTAGGAAAAGACTCTGTACTACTAACGTGACACTTTGCGTTGATCGCTAGCTAGTGCTTGTGAAGGTGTGGTGTTCAAGTGTCTGTGGAAATGAGACAAAACTATGTCACATCATCTTTTCCCTCAGATATGTCTGTAAATTACTATTAAAAGGCGATGTACTACTAAAATTAGACTTTAATTGCATGTAGCATCATTTGCTAGCTATTATTCAGCCCGAACAGCTTTTATATGGATTGCGTAAAGGCACAATGATCATAAAGTTATGACAAAATCATCAGGAATATCGACATTTCCCTCAGATGTGTTGGAAAGCTAATAAAAGAAACATTTAAATAGCTATTACATAGATGTTAAACCTTTTATATGGATGATTAAAAGCACAAGGGCTGTGGAAATGAGACAAAAACCCACCATGGACATCATTTCCCTCAGATATGTTGGTAAATTACTAAGAAAAGTCTCAGTAGTACTAAAACGATACCTTGATTGAACTTAGCGTTGATTGCTAGTTAGGACTTATGGACAATGTAGAGAAAGGCAGGTGAGAAACCATCAGGAATGTCAACATTTTCCGCAGATGTGTTGGAAAATTACGTACACTACTTACTGGCTAGCGAGCACACAGCCATCGCGTCCTTCATATGCCCAATTAGCAGTTAGAACCAACCGCTAACTAGGTTTACGTGGTTAAGAAACGTCGACGTTACTAACGTCATAACGTTTAGCTGTCGGAAAATACTGTAAACGTGTATTTGTTAGATCTTGTAAGTAGAGTGAACATTTCTACAGTTATACTATATTAGATTAGTACCGTAGCTAACAATATCATTGTATCATATCGTGACTTCTATACTTAGCATGGATGTTTCTCTCAGACAGGCATCGGAAGGCAAAGCAACTCTTTGGGTTTGTTATTTCCAGAGATCAAAGGTCATTGTGCCTCAGGCTCTGCTGTCTGTGTGAGAACGAGATTTAATGATACCCTTTCAAATCAAAGTCTTCTGCTCAGTCATGGTTATCGTCTCAGCGCCACTCTCTACATCACCGTAATTACCCAGTTCTCTAATTAGCTCTGTGGTCTTTACGCAACTTATCCGTGAGCTACAGGAGCAGTGTTTTTTAAACTCACTTTTGTGAACAAAATCAATTGTTTTTAAGAAAAGAATCACGTCGAGGCACCGATTCAGACGTCTCGTGTCAGGAACCGATCATTTTCTGTTAATTGCCGCAATTAAATTAAAGATGCATCTCGCTGAGTTTTAACTCCAGTTTCTGAGTAATTAGTCTTCATCAGAGTGACGGCGGATCCTCGAAGGATTCGTGCTGATTAGCGACTCCGGTAATGAGATGACAAGATTCTACACGCATGCACACGCTGAGATTTACCAAAGCAGAAGCGTTAGCTCGGTGGTTACATGGAATCGTTCGCAAAGAGATCCGCTTGGTACGATTTTTCCCCATTCCTCTAACACGTGATGTTTCCTTCTTTCCCTTCCTAAAGTTTTAATGTTCCGTCACCTAAACTACTCTTTACGCCGAAAGCATGGCGTTGTTTGTTTAGCACAAAGTTAGCAGGAGGAGAAAAGAAAAGTGTGGATTTTTCTTTCCGTTAATGTTATTTTTAAAACGCAGAGCAGCTGATGGTTTAAAATTGTCTTCATCGGCGTTGTTCTGTCTAGATTCAGCTTTAAATAGATGAGTGTCAGATCTTCCTTCGTGGCTTCCTGCTGTATGGAAACTTCAGATATTTCTAATTTTGGACCATTTTGTCTTATTTTTTATTTATTGAATTTTTCCTTGCTGTGGCTAAATGCTGAGCGTGCGTTATGTTCTCTCGAAGTTTCCCCTTTACTGTGTCCTCAGGTGACCAGGCAGACTGCGACATTAATTAACTAAATAAATAAATAAACCTACAGATGCTTCATAATATTCGACAAATTCTGCAGCACATCTCTGTTATTGTTTGTTTTGGTTTGTTTTGGCATATCTAGTGGACAGAAAACCACAAAAATGTTCGACCGTGTATGTGTGTACGATGTATGTACGTATGTGTATGTGTGTGTGTGTGTGTATATATATATATATATATATATATATATATAAAAAATATGTAT
>JAOUWY010000046.1:1896589-1908768 GCA_025728095.1 Prietella phreatophila | reverse complement strand
AGAGAGAGAGAGAGAGAGAGAGAGAGAGACGGAAAGGAGGTAGTGAAACGACGAGAGAATGACAACGTCTGAGAGAGAGAGAGAGAGAGAGAGAGAGAGAGAGAGAGAGAGAGAGAGAGATGAAGACTGACCAGAGGGTTTGTATGTAGTCACATAGTCATTTAGACACATGGAAATGGATGATGGAAATCCACTAAGCAGACAGTGATGGAGATCCAGTGATCTACAAGGACTAAAAATAAATAAATAAATCAACAACAACAACTGATTTTCTACATGTCGGCTCGGAAACAAGTTTCGGAAAGTTCTACATCTTTCTTTAACTGAAGGTAAGCAGCAAAATTGAATTTTTATCTTGTGAGACCATTTACAGTTCATTTCACTGAGATGAAATGAACTAAGGATAGATAGATAGATAGAGAGATAGAGAGACATACTTTAGTGATCCCACGAGGGAACTTGTTAAAGGTTGATTGATCGATTAAGGTAGGGAATATAAAATCACTGCAGTGAAATATTTTCTATAGAATTTAAATAAACCGGAGTCACAATCTCCATTAAAATGACCTTTTCTTTTCTTTTCTTTTCTTTTTTCTTTTCAAAACAGTGAATTATTTGGTTAGAGGAGATTTGGGTGCAGAAGCCTGAGACCCTGAATCTTGTTTTAATGGAATAAAACAAATTTTATTCTATTGATTTTTACACATGGCCAATTTCTATCAAGTAAAATGGTGTCCTGTTTGATTTAGTTTTCCACTGTTTATCCAGAGAGAGAGAGAAAGAGCGAGAGAGAGAGAGAGCGAGAGAGAGAGAGGTTAGTCTTATGCTAATTTCATTTCCCATACTAAATATCTCAACTATTCTCACCATTTATTACCAATGTGTTGTTTAATTAAAAAAAAAAAGATTATTATTTGTAACTGCTCACACTTAAACGCAGACATGTTCACACAGATAAACGAGTACACTCAGGTAAAATACATCAGATTTCTTGGACGCGCTCACCTTCCTCACAACAGGTGCTGTGACTCTGAGTGTCACGCGCTCGGTTTGGCATTTAAAAATTGCGTTTCATGGAGAAGGACGGTTCCATCGAACGCCGGGTGGTGGGTGGTGGGGGGTATAATTGAAGCTACCTGAGCTATGAGGCATACGGAGTGTCTAGTTCTGCTGTTATTATAATGTTCACTTTGCCTCATTTAACTCTAACACGACCAGATCTATGGACCAGATCATCAGAAAGTATGGATCCAGGGTCATTAGGATCATCTCTGCCATGCTGGGATGGAGATTTACTGTGTATAGAGTATACCTTGCAGAGAGGAGTTGGTAGAATGAATTCCAAGGGATGTATGTGTGTTTGTACCAAATCCTGTAGGCTTTGCCTAGACTAGACCAGACTAGACTAGACCAGACTAGACTAGATTAGATGTTGTTGTTGGGTTTTTTACTTTATTTTATTTCCAGTACTGTTCTTTGAAACTCCACTCTAAAAAATTGTAGGTTACAAATAATTCAATATGCAACAATTTGGAAACCGAGCACAGGGTCCACCGTGGACCGATCCAGCATGGGGTCGTTTATTTATCAGCTGTTACTTACTAGCTGCTAGAAATATACAAAAGTCCCATTTCCAACAGTACATATTTGGGGCACACTCATCCTGTTTGGTTTTCCTACGCATTAGTTAGTTTGTGCTTGCCTTCTTTGCGTTTTGAGCATAGGATTGGTTCTCAGTCCCAGTCCCAGGAGATTCTCTATATTTAAAGTCTACTGTTTTCCGTTGCCAGATCTTGAAATCACTCGTTATCTTCCAAAGTCCTTGTGCAGTTCCTGTGTCCTCATTATTTATTTAGCTTGTACTGGGTCACATTGATCAAGCTGGATTGGATCCAAACAAATTTTATTTACTCAAGAGCATTTACGCAAGAAATGTGGTGTTTATGAAAATCCAGTTAATGAGGAAAAATGACCGCTCGTATCCTACAAGAGCTCCGAAGTGTGTCGATTTATATTTATACATAGTCGCTAACCCGCTAACGTGAACCACAGTCCCATTAACCACACGCTTTGCACGTTTTCGTGTTTTCCGAGACCTGACAGACCCGTTTCAAAACACGAAGGACATTCACATGACAAAAACACTTACTCTTTGTTCCTGCGCCAATTTCTTTCTTTCTTTCTTTCTTTCTTTCTTTTTTTTGAAACCATGGCCTTTGTTTGCATCTCGTTGTTGTTGCTGTTGTTCCTTAAATCAGTGGTCGCAGCATTTTTTTGTCATTGGAGGACTAGCCTGTAGTGCCTATTTTATGAGCAGTGCAAGGATCTTTGACAGTGAACCTGTTAGCAGCCTGAATAAAATGACCCCCTATTCATATCACTAAACCTCCGGTGCGTCACGGAATCGAGGGCTGCTACGATACTTAAGAGCTCCGTGTGAAAAAATTCAACAAAAGTGTGAAATCAGGATCAGAGCCCGAAATAACGGTGCAGAAATATAATTTCCCAAATGTTTGCAGTGGCATTGCTTCCATCTAGTGAAGTGCAGACATCAGATATTTCTCCCTGGGCTCTGAAGCCTGGAGCTGATTCACTATTATTATTGATTAAGTGGCGTGCGCTGTGCCCTGAAGAAACGGTCTGCTGTTTCTGTCATTTGACCACAGAACCACCAGGTTTTATACAGATATGATAGTTTCCTTCATGACCGGGCAATGTTTTTACATAACGGTTTAAATAACCAGAACCGTAACCACGGTTAAAATCCTAACGAGGTCCATGTTGGAGAAATGTGTCCTAGTTAATATTACACGATGCCGTAATATGCACTACATCGATTGTCATCTCATTTCTAATCTCTGACATGTTTTACTTCCATTCTTCCATAAACCAGTCTGAAACCAGTCAGACCATTTCATTTCATTGAGTTCAATATTTCTGGTCGTTGATTTGTCAATTACGTTACACGATGTGGGGCGCACGGTGGCTTAGTGGTTAGCACGTTCGCCTCACACCTCCAGGGTCGATTCCAGGGTCTGGGGTGCGGAGTTTGCATGTTCTCCCCGTGCTGCGGGGGTTTCCTCCGGGTACTCCGGGTTCCTCCCCCAGTCCAAACACATGCATGGTAGGCTGATTGGTGTGTCTAAAGTGTCCATAGTGTATGAGTGTGAGTGTGTATGGACTGGCACCCTGTCCAGGGTGTACCCCGCCTTGTGCCCGATAATTCCTAGGATAGGCTCCAGGTTCCCCCCTGACCCTGAAGAAGGAATAAGGGGTAGAGGATGGATGGTTACAGTGTTATGGCATCAGCACATTATCGTGCTTGCACAGTTTGTAGTCTGTGTTACGACAGCTGAAGCGCTGATTTGGCTCGCAACGTTTTGAAAATGAAACCCCTGATGGATGTGATTAACGACGGGGAATTTGTGACTGTTTCTCACATACACACAACACTAACTACGAGTCACTAATGATTAGTGACTCGAACGAGCGACTCCTGTCGGTCGAAGCCGATTGAAACCATGCTTTTCAGAGTCTAACGCTGATCAATTCCGTTAAATGCCCCATGACCTGAGGAATACTCACATGCAATACTCAGAATGCTGTGTTTTCTAATTGGTCTCTTCCTTGTATCCTTGGATACTCCAATTCTAGCATGTAGATTATGTTCCACAGGGTTGACAAGAGTTGTAATTGCATATACATGCTGTTAATCATCTGTATGGTATGTTCAGACTGTACATGAACCAGGACCATGAGCTCATACCACGGTCATTAACCTTTCAGAATCTGTTTTCTGAAATGCCTGTAGGATGTTGTACACCTACTTGGAGCTTGATTAGCGACGCTGAACAATACAATCTGAGCCCCTTTTGCCAAATCTCATTTGTGGACAAGATCAAACGGATCTAATTTTGCTATTGTGTCATGCTTGGCACCATGCTTTAACTGTGTACCCCCCGCCTTGTGCCCGATGCTTCCTGGGATAGGCTCCAGGTTCCCCACGACCCTGAAGAAGGAGTAAGCGGTAGAAGATGGATGGATGGATGGAACCTTGCACCCACACACACAAACCAGAACATACTTTAATGAGCTGTGAAATTATATACATGCACTGTATCCTGTTTTTTTGGTGTGTAAGTCCGATAATTATAAGAGAATTATAATTTTAATTGGGTATGAACGTACAGTAGGCCAGTATACAGAGTTTCAGTAGCATTATCAGAAAAGTGCTATCATGCTATATCTATTTATTACTATAATAATTACTAATAGTACATTTTGAATAAAAGTGTATGTATTAGCTCATTACCGAATGAGTATAGAGGCTCTACCATGAATGAAATCAGGGTAAATAATAAAAACAATAATAATAATAAAAAACCCAAGAAGGAAAAATTGAGAAATGCCATGCAGCATTTGTTATATAAAATGGACAGATTTTTTCCACAACAAGAGTTCTTTATCAGCATCGCACTGATCTAATTTTAACAGGATTACAAGAGATCCTTAAATACTACACTCTAGAGCTGGGGTGTCCAATCTTATCCAGAAAGGGCAGAAGCCACAACCAATAGTCTATTAAAAGCCAAGGTCAACAGGTTGTGAATCCGGCTTGATGGAATGAAAACATGCACATACAATAGCCCTTTGTGGACAAGATTGGACTCGCATGTGCTAGAGGGTACTCTAGGACATGTATAAAGGTTTGGTGTGAACGGCCCTTTACACCAGCATGTTGAATGTCTGCAGTGGAATCATACGAACACGCAAAAAGGTGTCCAGTACTTCTGTACTTTCGCCCCGCTTTTGTTCTTAAACGTCGGCATGTGACGACGACATCCACGCAGAGCAGCGTAACGGCGTCGCCATGACAACGCTGTACTTCCACACTCTCCGGTCCTAACGTAACAACGTTTCGACGTCTGGCATTTGTCACGTCGCTAATTTGTTTTGCCGAGCGGCATTAGCAAATTCGCAAATGTCGAAAAGGGCCTGTTCCAAATGGTCCTTATCCAAAGATAAGGGAAGGTTGAGAGTGAAAACTGTGTGTTTAAAGATGACTGGACAGACACGTGTCCCTTACGGATGCTTCGTTTGCAACGTGTCACGGGAGATTGTTGAGAGCAGTGACGATCGGCACCGATACCCCTGCTAGGGTTAGGGTTAGGGTTATGGCACTAGGTTCCCTGAATAGAGGGAATGTTTTCATGCTAACCAAGTGTACTGCTCGAGTTTATATTAATTCCCAAAAATATTGTAGCGTCCGCTTCTTAGACTCGATTCAGATGATCATCTCTTTGTTATTATGAAAAACCAGACTGCATACTTCATTATCTGATTATGTGCCTTGCACTTAGTTTTATTTCCGAAATTATTATTACAGTGTTGGCCTTGGCATCTACACTTAACTCTTTTTTCTGTCATGTAGACAAAAGGTTTCAACGGTCTGCACTTATATAGCGCTTTTTTAACTTTAGTGGTTCCAAAGCGTTTTACGCTTGTTCTCATTCACACACACAATCACACACCAATGGCTGCAGAGCTGCCATGCAAGGCGCTAACTTGCCATTGGGAGCAACTTGGGGTTCAGTGTCTTGCCCAAGGACACTTCGGAATGTGTGGTCTAGTGGGGTCACATGGGGTCATGTGGGGTCATGTGGGCTAGGAATCGAACCGCCAACCCTACAATTAGTGGGCAACCCACTCTACCACCTGAGCCACAGCGGCCTGTTTGTATATACGGAGAATGCAATGGAAATTGCATTTTACATAGCGAAGTGAGTTAACTAATGTCAGAAGATCGTGTAATAAATGGCGATAATCAAACATACATATTTATCTGGGCAAAAAAAATAATAATGCAAAGGCACATGGACCCCTTAATGCGAAATAATACATGTAGACATAGATAGTAGCTAGTATGTAGAAGTGTTACGTCACTACTCGCTATGATAAGTCTTGCATTCTTGCATATAAAAATAGGAACGATTTCTATGAAAGAAAGACATTTTCTTCTATGGGTAAATTTTACCTACCGGCAAGTCTGTTCAAAGTAGACATAATTCCAGAGCTAGTTCACGGGTTAAGGGAAAGAAAAACACAGTGGCACAATGGCAGAGAAAATGTCTGCTATTTGAATGTCTTTCATTCTGTAATATTGATATTTTTTGTGTGTGATGTGAATGCTGAATTTTTATCCACAAATTTTTTTCCTTGTGTTCCTAACACATAATCGCAAGGTCAGACCAAGTCAATCGGGCAGTTTCCGAGTAGGGTTTAAACACGGCTCCAAAAACAAGTGAATTCTCCTAGTCCTCATGGTTTAAGTCATGTTAAAAAGTTAACGTGAGTGCAAAGAGCACGATTAGCAGGTCTAACCATTCTCAAAATGCAATTGTTGTGAAATTCACTGACTTTTGCTAAATATTTTCCGAACTTATATAACTCAGATGGTGGATAACGCCTAGAATTAGCCCGTTAGGATCTAGGCCACACATACTGTAAGCAGAATTTATGTCTTTACATATATGGTTAATAAATGAATATGATTCTCAACGGGACTTGAAGGCAGTTTGAAAACACCATTTTCTGTTTACACTAGCGAGCGACAGATGACCGCTCATGTTCCTCACGTTCCTCAGGTTCCTCAGATTCCTCAGATTCCTCAGGTTCCTCAGGTTCCTCAGATTCCTCACGTTCCTCAGATTCCTCACATTCCTCAGGTTCCTCAGATTCCTCACGTTCCTCAGATTCCTCAGATTCCTCACGTTCCTCAGATTCATTAGGTTCCTCAGATTCCTCACGTTCCTCAGGTTCCTCACGTTCCTCAGATTCCTCACTTTCCTCAGGTTCCTCAGGCTCCTCAGATTCCTCAGGTATCTCAGATTCCTCATGTTCTTCAGGTTCCTCAGGTTCCTCACGTTCCTCAGATTCCTCATGTTCCTCAGGTTCCTCAGGTTCCTCAGATTCCTCACGTTCCTCAAGTTCCTCAGATTCCTCAGATTCCACACGTTCCTCAGATTCATTAGGTTCCTCAGATTCCTCACGTTCCTCAGGTTCCTCATGTTCCTCAGATTCCTCACGTTCCTCAGGTTCCTCAGGCTCCTCAGATTCCTCAGGTATCTCAGATTCCTCACGTTCTTCAGGTTCCTCAGGTTCCTCAGATTCCTCACGTTCCTCAAGTTCCTCAGATTCCTCAGATTCCTCACGTTCCTCAGGTTCCTCACATTCCTCAGGTTCCTCAGATTCCTCTCGTTCCTCACGTTCCTCAGATTCCTCAGATTCCTCACGTTCCTCAGATTCCTCAGATTCCTCACGTTCATCGGGTTCCTCAGATTCCTCACGTTCCTCAGATTCCTCACATTCCTCAGGTTCCTCAGATTCCTCAGATTCCTCACGTTCCTCAGATTCATTAGGTTCCTCAGATTCCTCAGGTTCCTCAGATTCCTCAAGTTCGTCAAGTTCCTCAGATTCCTCAGGTTCGTCAGGTTCCTCAGACCAATCGTATGGAGTGTTTGGAAAAACATTTTTTCATTCTCCATTCACAAGTTTAGTTACAACCAGTAGTTAGTTCCTATGTACTGCAAATCCTGATGACGCCACAGCCTTCCATGGGAAGCATTCAGGACAGTAAATTTTGGCTGTGCTCTGTGGGTGGGAGGTGTATACAGTGTATTCTCTCTCTCTCTCTCTCTCTCTCTCTCTCTCCTTAGAATCGCAGTGACACTAGCCAATTATATGCTGCCCTGTGATGCAGTAGCAGGTCAAAAGGAGTCATGCTGGCTTCACACTCTGTGAGGAAATTGGGGATAAAATGTTGAAAAAAGTGACATCAGAAGCTGAATATTGAAGTTTCTGCCCTGAGACATAAACCTATTCATGTATAAAGTCCATCTTGAGAACAGAGGGCTCATTTTCACGTTCAAATAGAGAAACTCAAGGTCATTTCATCGAATTCATAGGACCTAATACCATAATATCACCACTAATGACCTACTGTGAGCCTGATTGTGCTCGCTGAAACCTCCTGTTGCCACCGAGGCTTGCTGCAGGACTTTGGCACTCACTCGAGGGTTTTTCACAACCTGCCTTCTCAGAAATCTGCCTGCAGCCGTCGATAGCTACCTTTTTCTGCCACGTCCAGGCATTTCATCCATTTGGTGCAACCAATGAAGCCCTTGAGACAACACCTGTTCTGCATATTTGTGCTGTTGTGAGGGATTCTATTGAGCGATTGAATAATTTCGATACTGGAAAAATCATTATAAGTTGCGTTTTCCACTGAATTTGTGGAAACCACTTGAAGCGTTCGTCGTGTTGAACTATTTCAACCGCTTTTGTTTGATTTGTCCATCGCAAACAGCTGAAAGTCTGTACATTCTGACAATAAACGCGCTTTGCAATAGGGGTTGAACAATTTTGATTGCAACCGTATTTATACACTTCCGCATTTTGAGCCACCTGCTGAGAGAAACTGAGAAAGGAATTTGATGGGATTTGAAGTATGTTTTCAACTTTTCTTTCTGCTTCAGGGCAACGCCATTTGTGTCAGCGCGAATCATCACATATACCACACACACCAGATTCTCTCCTTTCCTAGAATAGGCTCAATTCACCACTTGACATTTCAGAACATTTACTTGAATTGAATGAATATAACTGTAAGAGGTGTGAAAATTCACATTCCTTTTGACAGAATTTTTCTTGGACAAATTGGCTTGTCTGATATTGCTCTTTCCTGTTGGTTAGAAATATAGAGTGTGGTTTAGAATTTTGTAGACTTACTTCGTTTCACTTGGTCCGTGTAGTAGGTGGACATGAGTGTGGAGTAAATTTGTGCCCCGAAGAAAAAAACAACAACTTTACTACCAACGTTGACGTTAGAAATGTGAAAAATAAATCATCCAGGTGGTGCTGTGCTGCCTTGGAGAACCACGTTTCCCAGTTTGGTCTAGACGTTTTTCATGTTCTCTCAGCATCTGTGTGGATTTCCGCTGGGTGCTCTGGTTACTCCCATTTAGTGTAGGACTATGTGTGTGTGTGTGTGTGTGTGTGTGTGTGTGTGCTTTTGATGGAGGTTTGCCCCTCTTTTTATTTTTCTTTCTTTCTCTTCGTTCACTCACGAGCTCGTTTCAGCGTGTATCGTTTGCATAGGTTACACCAATAAAAATCCGAACGAAAAACTCATGGCTATGTCCAGGTTGAAGCTCATGGTGCGCATATGGTGCTTGTGTTTGTGTCGCCTCCATCGTTTCTGTCTCTCCCTGACTCACGCTGTTCTCCATGAAAGCACAAACAAATCACTTAAGTAACCTGGAGGTGAATACACACAGTTGAGCTCCTGCACTGTTCGTGCGGAAGAGGGTCCTTCAAGGGTTGCTTGGACAGTTGAAGGGTTCTTAGCTGCCTGAAGAATTTCCACTTAGTACCTACTTGTAGTTGTAGGGTGCGACCACCCTGGTCTAGGGTTGAGGTGTAACATAAGTAATAAAATGCATTAATTAAGTAATTAATTATCCATTAAATCAATCAATCAATCAATCTGCCAATTAATCGATTAATGAATTGGGGGTGCACGGTGGCTTAGTGGTTCGCACGTTCGCATCACACCTCCAGGGTCCGGGGTTCGATTCCCGCCGGGTCCGTGTGTGTGTGTGTGGAGTTTGCATGTTCTCCCCGTGCTGCGGTTGTTTCCTCCGGGTACTCCGGTTTCCTCCCCCAGTCCAAACACATGCATGGTAGGCTGATTGACGTGGCTAAATTGTCCGTAGTGTATGAATGGGTGTGTGAGTGTGTATGTGATTGTGCCCTGTGATGGACTGGTACCCTGTCCAGGGTGTACCCCGCCTTGTGCCCCATGCTCCCTGGGATAGGCTGTAAAATGATACATTCAACCACAGTGACAGGGAAAGTTCCAACATACCATGACCCACAACTGGTTTGTTGATGTCTCTTCCGTATTGTGCAGAAAGCAGGGTCTTTTGTTTATAGAGACAAGGAGATGGGTAACTAATGGAACACAGCAGGCATGGAAACAATTGGTACAGAGGAAAGCAAAACTCTATGAATAATAAGAAATGTGAAGCTCCTGACAAGCTTGGCTGATTAGAGTCTGGTCTAAGTGAAATGAACAGGTGCCATTGGTAAGTCGGTGGGTGATGCTGACACCTGATAGTCCACCCCCGAGAAAGCCACAGGGGGAGGCATGACACTGAGAACATCGCTCAACTTGAAATTAATCATGCATCCTAGTACATTAGTCCTCAGTAATTAAACCAGATCTGGAGAAAGTATGAAGACATTATAATGACTCAGGCTGTATAGAGTTCAGTGAATATGGCCCAGTTCAGTGAGATGTATAATTAGGTGTTTGCTGCAGTATAATTAGGATATTATAAGTTCTCACGTCAGATGAAAATCATAGCGCTCCCCACCACCAATCTCGTGCGTGCAAGCCCATTTTAATGACCGTACGTTGATGGGGAGTATCCCGGAGAGGCTGAAAACGAGCTGTACATTTTGAATGAGAACGCACGTGAAACATCATACCGCACCAGGTATTCAGGTTCTGGAGAGAAGAGAGATTTTCACGCTTTATGCAATCCTTTTTCTTTTTGAAAGAGATAGTTGTTGTTATTTTCCTTCTACACTTTGATTGTAGTGATCGGAAAACAGAAACATGGAGGTGGGCTTGTCAATACTGTAATTGTAGTGTGTGTGTTTGTGTGCCTGGGGGAAAACAAGAAAGAATGAAAAGCAAGATGGCGAGTAAGAGAGAGAGAGAGAGAGAGAGACTCTGTGAGGATGATGGAGTGATATCTGACCATACGGCTGCGGCTGTGGATCAGGTAGTTGAGCGGGTTGTCCACTAATCGTAGGGTTGGCGGTTCGATTCCTGGCCCACATGACTCCACATGACTCCACTTGACTCCACATGACTCGTCATGACTCCACATGACTCCTCATGACTCCACATGATTCCACATGACTCGTCATGACTCCACATGACTCCTCATGATTCCACATGACTCCACATGATTCCACATGACTCCACATGATTCCACATGACTCCTCCTGACTCCACATGACTCCACATGACTCCACATGACTCCACATGATTCCACATGACTCCTCATGAATCCACATGACTCCACATGATTCCACATGACTCCTCATGACTCCACATGACTCCACATGACTCCTCATGACTCCACATGACTCCACATGACTCCTCATGATTCCACATGACTACACATGACTCCTCATGATTCCACATGACTCCTCATGATTCCACATGACTCCTCATGACTCCACATGACTCCACATGACTCCACACGATTCCACATGACTCCTCATGACTCCACATGACTCCAAATGACTCCACATGCCTCCACATGACTCCACATTCCAAAGTGTCCTTGGGCAAGACACTGAACCCCAAGTTGCTCCCGATGGCAAGTTAGCGGCTTGCATGGCAGCTCTGCTACCGTTGGTGTGTGAGTGTGTGTGTGTGTGAATGGGGGGATGAGACACGGTGTAAAGTGCTTTGGATAAAAGCGCTATATAAGTGCAGACCATTTACCATTGGAAGTTGTTGATATATCATTAAATCTTTGTTATCACAGAAAGCGTTGAAAACACAATATATTGAGCACTCATAGGCCTTTTGTATATATCTAGGATGAGATATTGGTGGGTTTCCCTGTAATATAGAACTCATAATAGATGAGCAATACACATTTCGAACAACACTTCGATTCTATTCTCCTGTCCAATCATAGCATATGTTACAGTCACTGTTCCTGGGTGAAACGACGTAAACGTAGCGCTCTTATCTAAAACGCATTTTTTTCTCAGGTAAACATTCAAAATGGATTATCCCTTCAATTTCCTTTCAGCTTTGAAAGAGATAGCGTGTGACATTTGGGAGTTCTAGATATAACTACATACAGCACATGCAAAGAGATACTGTAGATGCCTTCAAGAATAATGAAATTAAATGTTTCTCCATCCATCCACCCATCTTCTACCGCTTACTCCTTTTTCAGGGTCACATTATACACATACGTCACATTATACACATAAAAGTAAAATGTTGGTCAGGGAGAGAGAGAGAGAGAGAGAGAGAGAGAGAGAGAGAGAGAGAGAGAGAGAGAGAGAGAGAGAGAGAGAGAGAG
>JAOUWY010000046.1:1666258-1678247 GCA_025728095.1 Prietella phreatophila | reverse complement strand
AGGAGAGCCGCCTGCGCGACGACGCCGAGAGAGAGCTGCAGCGCTGCCGCAAGGAGGCGGAGGACGGAGCGCTGCACCAGCTCGAGCTCCAGAAGAGGGTGGAGTCGCTACTGCACGAGATCGACTTCGCGCGGAAAGTGCACGATGAAGAAGTGCGCGAGTTGCAGGCTTCACTGCAAGCCTCTCAGGTGCTGATAATAACGCAAATAAAAAGAAATAAACGCAATAATAATAATAATTGTTCGACGTTTTTCAAATTCATAGTGGATCTTTTGTGTGAAATTTACTTTTAATATTAACAACTAGCAATAATAATAATAATAATAATAATAACAATAATATTAATAATAATAATAAAAGTAATAATAATAACAATAATAATAATAATAATAGTAATAATAATAATAATAATAACAATAATAATAATAGTAATAATAATAATAATAATAATAATAATAATAACAATAATAATAAAAGTAATAATAATAACAATAATAATAATAATAATAGTAATAATAATAATAATAATAATAACAATAATAATAATAGTAATAATAATAATAATAATAGTAATAGTAATAATAACAATAATAATAATAGTAATAATAATAATAATAATAATAATAATAATAATAATAATAATAATAATGGGAAGAAAACAAAGCAAGAGGTCATTTGTTAAACCTTTTTGATTTGTTTTCTTCTTTTTATACAACAACAACAACAATAACGATAATAATTATAGAACTTTGTTCACATTCATAGTCAAAAAATAACCTTTGCATCACTTACTTTTAATATTAACATCGTGTAATAGTAATACGAATATAAATTATGTTTAAAACATAAGAATAAAAAAAAACTTTTTTTTCCAGTAACCTTATTTACTTTTAATATTAATAACTTGTTATTATAATGCTAATACTGGTATGAATAATTACTACTACTATTACTAATATTATTATTATCATTATTATCATTATTATTATTATTATTATTATTATTGTTGTTATTAATAAGAAGAAGAAGAGGAAGAAGCAGGATGTTTAATATAATGACTAAAGCAGCACTATAATATTTGTTCTTTGACACTGCAGTGCTGAAGTAATACTTGTAGTTAAATGACATTACTGGGACACTAAATGAACACCTAAAGATGCATGTTAAGGCTGCAGGTCTGTAAGCTGTATAAGTGTTAATGACAGAGCAGTGTGAGGTGTTAATTCAGCAGTCAGTGATTCAGCACTGCGGATTTTGCAGTGTGTCGAAGCTCATTGGCAGCATGTGGGGCGTGTGGTCCTGAATCAGCACTCTATCGTGCACGTCTCAGCACCATTACTGCAGCTCATGTCCACTCCAGAACCCCCACCCCCATACACACACACACACACACACACACACACACACACACACACGATAAACTAACATCAGCAAACAGGCCTATAAACACACTACACACAATTTCTGATGTACAATATTTATGCTTAATAATGTTAGTAATTACATCCTTAACCCAGGTAGAAGACTATTCTATAAGAGACTTTAATCATTTTCACACATTAAGGTCAATTAACACATCGATAAGTGTATCGTGAGCCAGGTACATCGCCACATTTATAATACATTTGTTAAAATAAATTATTATGTTTGATACATGCTCTGGAAACAGCTAAAATGGGCTAGAAACATTTATACACATTTACCTTCATTAAAAACTATCAATATACATGACTATATGTCACTGATATTAGCTAGATTAGCTAGGTGGGCACCAAATTGCTAGGAAACTAGCTCACATTTGTATAAAAATGTAAGTTTTACATCATTTTTAATTTACATTGTTATTTTTTGTGACTTATTATACGGCATCCAAAAGTGTAAAAACAAACAAACAACAACAACAATGTCACCTTAGCAACCATGATTCGTTCAATGCTAATATTAGCTACTTTAGCACACAGATTCCCAGCTTCGGTGGCTAGAAGTCTTCAGGTACCATTGTTTCATTCTCTATTAACTCGCATATCGGATATGATTGGTTCAAGGCCTGAACTTATGTAGTGACATCACAATCGTAGCTCATGTTCAGCCACGCCCCAAAATGCGTTGTAAACAGAAGTATTTATAAAGGCTGCATTTTAATCCCAAATAGTTGAATGACTATTATATGAGATCAGTTATCTAGCTGGACAACAAATGAACATTTGTAAGGGTCTTGATTTATGTTGATTTTCTTTTCAGTGAATTCTTATTCCAAAACTGTAAATTGAGAAGCCACACCCCCAAATCAGTTTTAAAATTTAAAAACTCTAAATTGTAGGTTGGAAATTGAACCCCAAACATAACTTACAGGAGTTCCAGTTATTACATGAAAGTCACTGTAATGTATAAAACCTGGTGTTTTGTTGCTGCATTCTTTTTAAGAAAGATGAGGAGCTGGAAATCTCACTGGAGTTAGGACTGAGCACATGGCATGGAAGTGTTGTTATATCTGAAAATATACGAGCCAATCATGTACTGATATGCAAATTGAGGCATTGCAACACTAGTAAAGGGACAGCGTATGTACGGTATGTATGAGTATGTATGTAGAACCAGGGGCATTAAGAGCCTTTATGAGGGTTATAGTGTTTTTAAAAATGATTTTTTTTGTGGAAACCTCACATCACAAAAGTATTATTAGCAGAAATTAGCTCCACCCCCTGACCCCAGACAAAGCAGCTTAAAAGTCAATGCAATGGAGAGTGGGTGGAGTTAAATTGGGTGAAGACAAAGAGGTATTGCTAGCAGTAGAGGGCGCTTTACTCATTACTCACTGCTCCTTTAATAAATACAGCTTTAAAAAATTTTTATAATTTAATTTCAGATATCTGTGGAGATGGACGTGAGTAAGCCGGATCTCACCGTGGCTCTGAAGGACATCCGGGCGCAGTACGAGGTTCTGTCCTCGCGGAACCAGCAGCAGGCGGAGGACTGGTACCGCTCCAAGTTCGCCAGCGTGACCCAGGCGACAGCACGCGACACCGACGCCATCAAACAGACCAGGGATGAGCTGAGCGCATGCCGACGCCAGGTTCAGGCGCGTACGCTGGAGATCGAAGCCCTACGCAATCACAACGACACACTCGAGCGGCAGCTGGCCGAGATGGAGGACCGCCACAGCACCGAGCTCGGAGAGATGCAGGTGACGGACGGACGGACGAACGCACGTGCAGGAAAAATAAAATCCAGTTTAGCGATAGGAAATTTTACTTAAATTTACTTTTCAATTATTATAGAGTACAGGACAGGGCAACTCATATACTATTTAAACTATTATATTAATTTAATATAGCAAATAATATATTTAACATATAAATATGGATTTATACTGGAATAAATTCTAAATCAGAATTTGAATAAAAAAATTAGACAATATATAGGATGCTTAAAATTTAAAAAGGAAATATTAAAGTGCTTATATATATATCCTATATATTGTCTAATTTTTTTTTAAAAATACGGTAGATTTTAAATTTACATATAGAAAATTTTGCTAAGCGTGCGACTTACATCAACATGATTGAAAAACAAAAAGGAAACTTTTATGTTGTTTAATGTAACGTGATAAAATCAATATAAAAATGCAAATGCGTTCACAAATAAACAAATGAATAAATATTTTATCTAAAAAGCATACACATAGTATAAAATAAACAGTGTATTCAGGCACTCTTTAGTATATATGGCATATAGAATATGTTAAATGTTATGTATATTATTTTATTAAATATTATTTTTAGAATATTACTTATATTGATATAACTGTCTGAGCTGCAACATCTGGGAGTGTGTTGTGTGGCTTGGACAGGAGACGATCGCTCAGCTAGAAGACGCTCTGCGCAGCACTAAAGGAGAAATGTCTCATCACCTGCGCGAGTATCAGGACCTGCTGAACGTCAAGATGGCGTTGGACATCGAGATCGCCGCCTACAGGTGAGACACACACCTTAGTTCTTTTTCTCAGGTATATGTTAATGATAATACCGATGGTTCTGTCTCAATTATCACGTTGCCTTCACATTGACTGTATAACAGAATTAGCAGCTTTATGCCAGCTAGCGAAATTGTTTAACTCAGGCAGTAGGTAGTTGTTGCCTAGCAACAGTGTTTGCGTGACCTTTTTTGAACCCTATCACAAATACACGAGTTCCATTTTAACGTTACCACATGGTCCATTTTTAATAAAACATTATATAAAAATGTAAATCTAGTTGGCGCATATTAGTATAAGATTTAAATACACTATAGCTACCCTTACAATCTTGGGCTGGCACTGGAGCATAATAGCTAATAGCACCATAAATTCAAATGTAAAAAAAAAATTGTACATGGCACACTTATATAGCGCATTTATCCAAAGCGCTTTACACTGTCTCATTCACACACACACTCACACACCAGTGGTAGCAGAGTTGCCATGCAAGGCGCTAACTTGTCATCGGGAGCAACTTGGGGTTCAGTGTCTTGCCCAAGGACGCTTCGGTATGTGGGGTCACTTGAGCCTACGATTAGTGGACAACCCGCTCTACCACCTGATCCACAGCCTCCCACATGTATTAAACATAGCTAGTTGGCTAGCATAACACCAAATGGTTTTTATTGGAATCGCTGAAAATAATTAGCTAAAAAGCTAGATTACGGTTAAATTTTATCCCATGGCAACTGGCTGCAAACCTTTGCATCTGATTCCACACATTTTGCTTTGTATGCTTACAGGAAGTTGCTGGAAGGCGAAGAGACCCGTCTGGGCAGTGTGGGTGTGACCACAATCCATCCCGCCTACTCTGCTGTTTCCTATTCAGCGGGACGCGCTTACACCCTGGGTGCCTACAGGAGGGACGTGGCCAAACCTGAGAGTGAGGAGGAAGAGGACGAGAAGGAAGCGGAGGAGAAGGAAGAGGAAGAAGAAGAAGAAGAAGAAGGAGGAGGAGGAGGAGCAGAAGAAGAAGAAGCAGCTGAGGAGGAAGGAGGAGATGAGGAGGAGGAGGAGAAGGAGGAGGAGAAGGTAGGAGAGGATGAAGAAGAAGAAGAAGAAGGTGGAGAAGAAGGAGTGGAAGGAGACCAGGTTGAGGAAGAGGATGTGGTGAAGATAGAGAAGAAAGAGAAGAAGGAGCAGGAAGAAGAAAAGAAGGAGCAGGTAGAAGAGAAGAAGAAGGACAATGTGATGGAGAAAGAGAAAGAGAAGAAGAGCGAAGACAAAGAGGATGAGGCTAAGGCCGAGAGCAAGGCAGAGAAAACCGAAAGCAGTAAAGGAGATAAGAGCAAGTAAAGACACGCCCTCTCCAGCCGTTCACACACAGATCTGGACTCTAATCTCATTCAATACACCATCATCTTCCTCTTCATCAACCATTTAGGAAGTGGTGACCACACAGATCTCCACAGTAGCTGTATGTACTTCAAGCAATGACCACTGAATGTTCAGTAAGAGCCTTAATGTAGTGACAGTTTATGATATGCGGGTTAGAAACCTAGTGCTGGGTCCGACACGGACGAACCCACCATTGGCTGTTTTAACCCAGTGAGGTTGGGTTGTTGGGTTGTTGAGGTTGTTGACCCGGTATACCCTGGGGTGAATGTTAAACCTAACGTGTGGGTAAAAATGATTACGTTACTGGGATGTAGATGCCTTAGTTGCTATAGTAACAGTGTGCACGTCACGTCACAAAAGAAGCTTCAGGCAGTGCTTTTTCTCCACCGAATCACGTAGACAAAAACACGAGCATTCAAAATTATATCCGTGTGCTTTTCGATATCATGAGTGACAAAACACATCTCATCAAACTCGACTACAGTGCTAGCCGATAATCCGAGATAACGTTTCAGTGAAATCGCGAGGTCATTTTTAACTAGCTAGACATAACCTCAATAGTGATGGAGCTGCCTGGAATTAGGTAGCTTAATGTTCACTGTAAATATACATAAGTAGGTAAGAATTTCATCTGTAAAATTTTCTTACAAACAAAACAGGAATAACAGAGGTAGTTATGTAGCAGCCCAAATTTAGGTACCTTTGGTAATTTACTGGTGGCTGTAAGAATATTAACGTAACGTAATTTAATCAATCTTTACAAATTTCATACAAAAATACTCATTTGTCTTTACAAAAAGTCAAGCTAGCATTCTTTTGTCAGCTAAATTACATGTTAATAATGTTACCGAGAAATCGTGAGCTAATTTATAACTAGCTAGAAGTAACATTAATAGTTATGTAGCAGCACTAAACTAGGTAACTTAATATCAACTGTAAGGATAATAATGTTCAAATTGAATCTAATCTAATTTGTCTTATTTATTCCAAGAAATAAAACAAATTTCAACAAATATCCCCCAGCTAACATTAGCTAGCATACATTTTTCAACCAAACTACATGTTAATAATGTAATTGCCTACATAATATCTCATTCATACAGAAATATAATTTCGAAAGCTTCACTTAAGCTGATTTCTTTAACTTTTCTGGTTGGTCTCAAAAGATGGAGGAGAAAATACTAAAAATTTAGAAATCTGACGTAGCATGTCAGTTACCTTTCAAGTCCACAAGTTTTCCAAGATGGCTGCCTCAGAACATTCTAGTGTTCGGATACACGGCGAAGTTTATGTTGAAGGTGTATGTTTAAGTAGCTACATTAGCCTTGCCGGTCCCTTACGAAATTGAAAAAGCTACAGAAAGATGCCAGACACTAAACACGGCTGATCAAATACATTTATGATAAATGTACTAGAAGTTAATTAATATATTTTTTTTTTGCCTTTAATTGTCCATATTAAATCAGGGATCCATAAACTCATTGACTTTATTAGTTTAGTGAAGAAAGACGTAAAATATTTTCATCCTCCCTTTCACCATACCAAGTACTTCCTCACAAACTAAATCTGTTATTAATGTGATGAAAAAAGCCATAATAGCTGTAGGTTTAGGAGTATAATTAAACACACTTAAGAGGATTTCTGTATTAGAACGGCTTTGGGAGCATAGACGTGAGAGCTTGCATTCTGGCATCGAGTCAGTTCAAGAAAGAAACGTTTCTAGGAGCGGCTGCTGCTATTTATCGTCCAAGTTCATATTTATCATGTATGCTTGTTAAAACGCGTCCTGTTGACCCGTTCCTCCGTAATAAATCTTCCTCCAGATCAGCTGCTCAAGAACAAAGCAGAAAAATGATCGAACGTAAGGACATCGCCACGTCATCACTTAAGAGCGTGGACGTTTCTTCTTTCATGAAGCCATGTTTATAAAAAAACACCTGCTGAAAGCTTGTTTTGTCCCTGACGTGTTTTTAAGACACAGCGTTTGGTTTTGACGGGTCGACCTCTCTGCACATGACAGACAGACAGACAGAGAGGCAGTCTCCTAGCTACAGCCAATAGATAAGGTCTATTACTTCACTGTGTAAACACACACACACACACACACACACACACACACACACACACACACACACACACACACACACACACACACACACAGCTGATGAGCACTCACAAAACACCAGTGGCAGTGTCACAAAACACTTACAGCCACAAAGGAGGTGTGGCCTTTATTACTGTCAGTGCCAGTAAAGGAGGCGTGACCCTTGTCCCTGTCAGTCACAGCACAGGAGGCATGGCCTCTATTTCTGTCAGTCACAGTGAAGTAGGCATGGCCTCTGTACATGTCAGTCCAAGCATAGGAGGTGTGGCCTCTGTTTCTGTCAGTTTTAAGTGAAGGAGCCACGGCCTTTGTTCTTGTCAGTCCCAGTGGAGGAGGTGTGGCCTTACTTAACACTTTTTCAGATAAAATTGAAGAGTTTGCACAGCACACTTGATGTCACATGAAAGCAGCTGTATTGTTGCACACTCCATCATCTGCTTTAAATGTCTGAGGAGGTTGAGTTTATCTGCATGGTCTAACTTTTAGAGCTTGCTGTTAGAAATCAGAATGGAACAGTTTTGCTTGCTGTGTGTGAAGATAAAGAATAAAGAGATAAAGTATCCCTGGATTTGTGTTAATGGTGAATGAAATGCATTTCCACGTTCGCACTGTATCAGAAGCGCTTTTAGTCTTCCACTGAGAACGTAAGAGCTGCTCGTTTCTCTCAAAGCCAAATAAAGCTGTTTATCAACCAACTTCATTCTGTCTGTGTGATGAGTTAATGCCTGTAGTACAATGCTCGTAGTCTAGTGTATTACAATAACCCGAGACCAAACCACTTTCTGAAACAGGGCGATAGTTTATAGCATTTTTACTTTAAATGTACGCGTTTTGTCAGATTATAACTTTGAAACTTTCTACACTAGTTGTTTCATTTTGCTAAGTCACTGCTTTACACTTCCTCAAGCAATAAAGTGTGTGTGTGTGTGTGTGTGTGAGTGAGAGAGAGAGAGAGAGAGAGAGAGAGAGAGAGAGAGAGAAAGAGTGAGTCTGATTAATGACTAGCCTGGCTGTTAACTGCGGACACTGCATCATGTTCTGCTGCATCATGTCGAGACGTGTAAACAATGCTCTGAATTTAGAAATACAAAACCGTGAGAGTAACAGTTGAATATAAAATAAACTGAGTACAGTTCCACGGAATGAATGAATTGACTGAAGTAAATAACAATTATAATAAATGACTATATTATTTCAATCCCTGGTGTGTTTGTAACAAGCGTCTGGGTCTGTGGCTCTGGTCGGATTGTGTGTGATTCATCCGTATCAATCGCTTGAATGAAAAAAATGTTTCATCTCTTATTAACGCTTTATTTCCATACCTTTATATAGAGGATGGTGGAGATGTAAGACTGACTCCTCCTGCATTAAAATGTAAGTGTTAGATGAGTAGAGATTTATGGTGACTTAACCTGAAGGACAAGTGTTAGTATAGTAGGCATGTGCTGATAATCAGTGATACAAAATCTTATGATATTTAACATATTGTTGTGGACATTCATCATTTTCACTGCCGCCGTGATTTGTTTAAAGGGACGGTCCCTAAATAGGCCGCTCCTGAGGCAAAGTCGAGAGAATCAACAGATTTATTACTCCACACTCAGAAAAACAGGTTCCTCGAGGGTTCCGTGGATCATTAAGGCTTAAGGGAAACACTGTTGTAGGGGTCTACACAGAACCTTTAAGAGTGCAATTGCAAACAGACTCGGATCCGGACTTGGACTCTTAATCAGACTCTGAATTTGATTCGGACAGGGCAAACAGTTTGGACCCCCAAGTGGACTCAAACATTGACTTGGACTTAGCAAACTAAGTCAGGCACTCATTCAGAATCAGGAAATGGACTTACACACTTATATCGGTCTCAGCAAACAGACTTATACTCTGTTTTGGACTCTAACTCTCTGATTAGACTTTTTCCTCACCTAACAGACTCAGACTCCGATTCTGATTCTGACTCAGCAAACAGACTGGGGCTTTCACCGTGACTTGCCAAACGGACTCTGATTCTGATTCTGACCCGGTAAACAGACTTTGATTCTGACACACCTATCAGACGCTGATTCAGATTCTGACTCAACAAACGGACTTGGAATTTGATTCTGACTCAAACTCTGATTCTGAATTAGCAAGCAGGCTCAGACTGGATAAAGCCAACAGTTTCCCACAGTGTATCCATAATCCGTCCAAATTATTAATCCACTCTCAGAAAAACAGGTTCCTTGAGAGTTCCTTGGATCGTTAAGTGCTGAAGGAAACACTGTTGTAAAGTTCAACACAAAACCATTAATGGTTCAGTTTTGCCTATTCAGACCTAGCAATCAGACTCTGGCACAGACTCTGAATATTCAAATGGGCTCAGACTTTGATTCAGACATGGCAAACAGACTTGGACCCTGATGTGGACACGGACATTCACTTGGACTCAGCAAACTAAATCAGACTCTCATTCAGACTCAGTCAATGGACTCAGACTGTGATTCAGAATCAGTAAATGGACTTACCTTCTGATTCGGACTCAGTAAAATCTGATTCTGCGTATAGACTCAGATTCAAACAGACTGATTTGTACTCTGACTCACTGATTGGACTTTTTCCTCGCCTAACAGACAGACTCTGATTCTGACTCTGCTAACAGACTCTAATCATGATTCTGACTCAGCAAACAGACTCGTGCTTTGATCGTGACTTGTCAAACGGATTTGAACTCTGATTCTGACCCGGCAGACAGACTTTGATTGTGGCTCAACTGTCAGATGCTGATTCAGATTCTGACTCAGTAAACAGACTTGGAATTTGATCCTGACTCTGATTGTAAAGTATCAAACAGACTCTGCTTTTGATCCTGACTCACCAAACAGGCTCTGAGTCTAATTCTGACTCCGCAATAGACTCAAATTCTGATTTGGACTCAAATTATATGAGTCTTTCTGGGCTGTTACAAACTTCGCATGATGGAATTATTGTTTTGTTGGTGTTTAAAAAAAAACAAAACCCAAAAAACAACTTTGCAAATAGAGCCATTTAATAAAGATGTGAATATTTTATAGACTCTCCTTGTGTGTTGGAAAAGTGCGTTTTCTTTCCTTTAAGAAATGAATTTCCTTCCTTGTTTTTGTATTACACCCCCCCCCCACACACACACACACTAAAAGACTTTCTTCTATAAATAGATGTCTTCATTGCAGAGTTCATAGAAACCAACACACACACACACACACACACACACACACACACACACAGAACTTTATACAGGAGAACATGCTGCATGCACGCTACACTGATGTAGACAAACACACAAACACACACATCCTAAATTACTATAAACCAACAGTTGATTACATTATATATTCTTTATTATAGCTGCTGTGGACATATACAACCGTGTTACATTAATATGCATCTAGGAAAAGTTATCTGCATAACATTTATGTTGGAAAAGTCAGCAGTGTGTTCAGAAACACTGCAGAGCAGCTGGACTAACACTGCAGCATGCAGGGGTAGCTGTCAATCTTGTGCATGTGTTTGTAAAGCATTAGGAGCTATGCACTGCATGTTGTGGGTTGATTTACAATCGTATATTCACTGAAAGCAAGGTTTGCAAATAATAATGAGACACAGAGATATGATTCAAAGATTTTGAATTATAAACTATATGTTAGTCTAATGTAATTACCAGCAGTGCTGTTCTATTGAATTTTATGGTTAAATGCTTCATTCACCAACAGCATTGTTCCCCATCAGAGATAGCTACTGACCTCTTCATTCACCTACAGAGAGCGCTACTGAATGCTTCATTCAACCCACAGAGAGCGCTATTGAATGGTTCATTCACCTATAGAGGGCGCTGGTGAATGCTTCATTCTCCTACAGAGGGCACTATTGAACGCTTCATTTTCCTACAAAGGGGGCTATTGAATATTTCATTCATTTTCAGAGGGTGCTATTGAATATTTCATTCAACTACAGGGGGCGTTATTGAATGTTTCATTCGACTACAGAGGGCACTATTGAATGCTTCATTCCCCTAAAAAAGGCGCTATTGAATGCTTCATTCACCTACAGAGGGCGCTATTGAATATTTCATTCACCTACAGAGGGCGCTACTGAACATTTCATTCGTCCTACAGAGGGCGCTAGCATCAAGCACAAGGCGGGGTACACCCTGGACAGGGTGCCAATTGAACACTTAATTGAACAGTGCTGTGCACTCAAAATAACTCAGACATAGACACAGACCCAAGTTTGAATCTGAAGGCAAAGTTGAAAAATAAGAAGTGAGGGCAAATCTCAACAATAGTATGACAACTTCACAACAAAGGTAGTACCCAAGTAAAGTTCCACGACCTAAGGCAGTCCAGAATGATTTGGTCTGAATTCACCTTTAGGGGGTGCTATAATCTAGAAATGTGTAAAACTACTCGCAACTTTTAAAGCGTTCAACATCCCAGCGTGATTCTTCGTTAGCTAGATTCCTTGGCAGCTGCACCAGACTTCTTAATGTAAAAATAAATAAATAAATAAATAAATAA
>JAOUWY010000046.1:1141457-1152465 GCA_025728095.1 Prietella phreatophila | reverse complement strand
TATATATAAAATTCGTGCTGTGGTCGTGCAAGCGCGAGACCAAGAACGTTTCGATATCAGGGTGTTTTAAACGTCACGAAGAGGAGCCCGACGTCTGATGTGTCCAAGTTAGTAATTCTCTTTATTTCTAATCCAAGTGTAACTGTAACGTGTAAAGAGAAGGTAAGCGTGCACACGTGTTGTACCTGATGTATTGTTTAATTACCCACGTTTTTTTCGTGTGTTTAAAAATAAATAAATATATCAAATTCTCCTCCAATAGCAATGTGGTTTGAAAATGTATTTCGTGCTGGGAAACACTTGAAGCTCCAATGAGAGTTTTTCTCGTGCCAGATTGCAGCTTCACAGTGTTTCCACACGGGTTGTGATTTCACTCTGATGATTTTTACAGGTCTTATTTTAACGCTTTGTCATATTTGTATGCTACAGGTAACAGAACGTCATTACTTTAGGTGCTTCTTTCCGTATCAAAGCCAGCAGCTCACGGGTGAAGGGGAACTCGCTGAAATCAAGGATTGTTATTTAAAAAACATTTTGTATTTTTTTTCTCTTTTACATGTCCTTTCATTTGATCTGTACTGTAATAATTTAGGTTGTGTTTTTTTGTTAACAATGAAAGGGTAAACTTAAGATTTGATACAATCCTGTTACCTTAATGCATTTGTTTTATCCACCACTGAATTGTTCTTTTTAAATTTGCTTGTTTGTGTATTTAAGGTTCATATGCTGTGCCTTTATGCTTTTTAAAAATAATTTTTGCTTACGTTATCAGTAAACCCGTACGACGTGGTCTTACGTGGGGGTTTTCCTTTTTAAAAAAAAAAAAAACACATAAATGAGGGAGAGTGTTATGTCCATGCGCTGTTGAAGTCCCCTTGGTTCAAGACTAAATGGAATTTCACCTATCTTCATTCGTAGCATGGCTGGAGACAGAGGTGGCTTCAGTAAGCCTGGTGGTAAGTTCAGAGTATTACACTGGCTAGTCCTCTTCTGAGTTTATTCATGTATACCTGAGTAACTTTTCCTGTTGTTGTGCCACTATTTTGGTGTCAGGATTATCTTAAGGCGGGGGTATTCTTCCTTTTTGAAAGGTTGATTTGAGCCAGCATCCTTTCAGGATGGGTTTTCTGTTATTTATTTATTTTTTTAAATTGTCCTATTCAGAGAAACCCTAAAATGCATCCTACGTCGCCTCACGGCCGACTAATTTACCAAATACTGCTGCCAGCGACGCGCTCTTTTCCTTCCTGTTGTACATAACGCTTCTTCTGTTCTCTCTCTTTCTCTGTCTCCTGTTGATCCTCGGAACATCAGGACCTATGAGGGACGGGATGGATGGTGAGTATCGCGTCCTTCAGTCTCGTACACCCGAGCCGTCACATTCGTTCTCGTCCTGTTTAGAAATGGGGTTTTATTGTTTTAATTTTGTTCTCAGGACACCCAGGCGAGCAGGATGAGTCCGAGAACAGCACCATCTACATCACGGGGTTGACCGAGAAGGCCACGCTGGCCGACATGGCAGACTTCTTTAAACACTCCGGCACCATTCGGGTAAGAACGCCGGATGGACACCAGCCCTTCTTCCTCGCTCCTCCTTTTTCTCCTTATTCCTCTGCTCCTCTTTTTTTCCCTTCTTCCTTCCCCCCCCTTCCTCTTCTTGACCTTCTTAGCATTAGCTAAGCTAGCAGACTAATATTCACTCGACTGGTTTTAACACTGATTGCTTTCAGTCTGATGTTAACTATCTAATCAACAGGAGTGTCTGTATGAGCAGGAGAAACTCAAACCTTTTTTTGAGGAATGTTTGTTAAAGGGGAAATTCCTATTGTGCCAATAAAAAAAGTATATTGAAATACAGCACCCATTTGTGTTTAAAATAATCACCGTTTGGGATAAAATGGGAAACTGTTGGAGCGCACCAATGCCACCGAGGTATGAAAAATAATGTACACAGAATCGAAACTAAAAGGACATTCCCCATGCTCCCAAGCGCAGTTTTATTAACTTGAGTTTATTGAAAAGGCTGAGATTGGTTATTTAAATGTGGAGCAGTTTTATTTGCTCTGAGAGCAGAGATGATGTATAATTACATAAAGATCGTATCACATGAACAATATTTATTATCTATGAACTCTTAAATATCTTCCCGTAGATAAACCGGCGCCTGAACCAGCCAGCCATCAATATCTACACTGATAAGGACAGCGGCAAACCGAAAGGAGATGCCACTCTGTCCTACGACGAGCCTTCGTGTGCCCGCGCCGCCGTGGAACACTTTAACGGTGGGTCTCTTGCACGGTACCGCGCCGCTTGCCGTACCCTGGTCTGTACATTCTATTCGGTACACGTACATGCAACATGGATGTCTTCTCATTATAGTGTAGCATACCTTACTCCTGTGAGAATTTAACGTGTATCGATCCTGAATGTGCGCCGTCCTCATTAACCCTTCCCCGCCCATGTGCACTCCTGTACTGTCGATTTCAAGCTGTTTTAATGGAAATATGAGATGTAAATCCTCTCGAAGCTTTTGCATCTTGCCTTTGGATATCTTGGGATCTTTTGTAGAAAGCTTACAGGGTTTTGAAGTTTATTTTCCCCTGTTCTCACACCTTTTTCTGTGTTTCTGTCCATCCAGGGAAGGAGTTCCAGGGCCGGAGGCTGAACGTGTCGATGGCGCGAAGGAAAACCGTACCAGGGTTCATGAGGGGGGGGGTGCCCATGAGGGGAGGACCAAACATGATGGATCGTGGAGGTAGAGTCTCTCTCTCGGTTGGGGAAACCTCAGCTAAGAGCTCGTTACTGATTTTGATATAAACACTGTTACAGGTCTGACTCCTGCACAACAATCTCATTTATATAAACTCCTAGAAAAGCTTCAGCAATGTTCATTAAAAACACAACGCCGTCCGTCTCTTCTTTCTCTTTTCCCCCCCAGTTAGTTATTGGCCTTAACCTGAAAACGTGAATGTCTTAAAGATCTGTGGGGGGTCCCCCAAGTTTATTTAAAAACCACAAGTTCATGAGTTCAGCTTTATTATTATTATTTTTTTTTTTTACAATTAGAGATACCTTGATATAACCGTCTTGAGGGTTAGGTACCCTCTTGTTTAAGTAGACAGGATAATGCAGTTGCCTTTTTTTTTTTTTTTTTTTAAGAACAAATAAATATGGTTTTGGGGGGGTTGGTTTTGCTGACACAAACGGATTTTTGTGGCGTTCTGTGCAGGTATGATGGGTCGAGGTGGAGATAGAGGTGGGTTCCCTCCTCGCGGAGGTCCACGGGGTGCCATGGCCTGGGGAGGACCACCAGGAGCCAACAACGTGCCGAAGAGGGCCGGAGACTGGGAGTGCCCGAACTCGTGAGTCTCTCTCTCTCTCTCTCTCTCTCTCCCCCTCCCCCCGCACACCGGGGTGGTGTACAGTGTATTCAGCGTGTGATTCACTTCCTCTCGTGTGTGTTCACAGTGGTTGTAACAACCAGAACTTTGCCTGGAGGACCGAGTGTAACCAGTGCAAAGCTCCAAGACCTGAGGGCATGGCGCCTCCTGCAGGTAACACACTCTAACTACAGGGATTGAAATGGCTTACTATGCATATTTCTACTCCTCACTCTAAACCCCGCCCACAATCAGTATATCAAACTTGGTGTGTAAACATCAAGCTCTTCAGTTCTCCAAAAACCCAGAGATGACTTAGTCAGCTCCAGAATTATTGGCACCCTCAGTAAAAACAAATGCGCTTTCTCACACTTAAATAGGAGTGCTCTCAAATCTTTCACCGAAGTAAATTTATTTCTGTTATAAACATGCTTATAACGGTTATAACTGAATTATCGCATATGTGACTGTTTTCTAATTGTACCGTTTAATGTGTTCGTGTTTTATGTTTTTAGGAATAACTTTAATATTTTTTCTTTTCTCGGTTTTTTTGACTTTGACCAACAAAAATGAATCCTTTTCGAGGGCTTAAATGTTGATTAAAGGGATGATTGTTACGGCGCTCACATGGGGAATAATGGAGGGAAGCTGGTGTAACGTGTGTGTGTGTGTGTGCGCGCGCGCACGTGTGCTCGTTCATTCAGGCGGAGAGCGGGGCCGAGGCGGGATGTTTCGCGGGGGCAGGGGGATGGATCGCGGTGGGCCAGGGGGAATGCGTGGAGGCTGGGCAGGAGAACCCGGCGGCTTTAGGGGCGGCCGAGGAGGAATGGACCGGGGAGGATTCCGAGGAGGAAGCCGTGGTGGACCTCCGATGGACCGTGGAGCGAGGAGAGGGATGGGACCCGGGAAGATGGATATGAGGTAAGACTGAATCTGACCCACGGGTTTGTTTCATTATTATCCACACAGTGAGTTCCTGTTCTCACTTGTGTTACACCAGCTCTAAACACTCGTTCCTTCACCAGCATTTCTTGTCCTGAGGTTTGTTTTTTTTTCTCCCTCTCTCTCCCATCAGAGATCAGCGTCAGGAGCGCAGAGACAGACCGTACTGAAGCAGGTCACATTTCCACAGTGATCAACATGTGTAAAAGCTCCTCCTCTTTTTTCTGTTCTTTTCTTTTTTTTATTAAATGGTCTTTTTAATTCCAAGTCCATATTTATACATGGTTATCCAATCACTGGCACAAACGTACGTGTGTGTGGCTTCATTACACACCTGCGTGTGTTCATTATTACCCTCGATTTAGGAGTCTAGTTTGACTTGTTGGTTTTACTTCTCTCTCTCTCGTTCGCTCGCATTTCTCACTGTACAATTCTTCCATGTTGTCAGTTTTATTTTGTAATATCAGAACCACTTCCCCTCTCTGCACCCATGTAATACTCAACTTTGTTTTCTTTCTTTCTTTCTTTTTTTTTTTAAATAAACTTAAACTGGATTGACTTTTAATGTGACGTGTCGCGTGGTATTTCCCGTGTTCAGTACGGGGCGTCGTTTGTCCACGTGGAGTTTCAAAATCGACAGCTCTTATTGGCTCTTCGGGTTTCAATTACCCTTCAGAGGAGACTATTACTCTATGGTTAACAGAGGGGATTAAAAATAAAATAAAAACCTTTTATTCAGGACTGAACAGCAAAAAAAACCACCCAACTGAATGATTGTGCAGTTCACACTTTTACCACAAGAGGTCACTGCTCGCCTTAAAGCACTAATACTTCAGCAGGACTAAACTTCTGAATCCTGTGCAGATTAATCCGACTTCTTGTGTGCACATTAATGTTCGGGGGATAAATATCCAGATTTTAAAGGCTCTCTCCTATATGTAGCTTAAGGCAAGACACTGCAGTGCACATGCCCCCCCCCACCATAGAAATCATAATTACTCTTGGCGTGCTGGGTGATTTGTGTTCTTTCCAGTGTTTTTAACTCCTCTTTATGTAAATGAAGCTTTAACAGTTTGCCCGTGTGTGTGTACTTTGTTCAACCGAGACCACATTGTGTTTTTCTTGTATTAAATCTAAAACTCCTTCAGAAACTCGTCATAATGAGACGTTCGGGTGTTGAAAGTTTGGTGAATGCTCCAGACTGTTGGATCGATTAAAACTTGACTCCATGATCTACATTTCTAAACCCTCTATTTATTCATTTTTTCAGTGAGCTTTCCATACAACTGGCATAGTTTCCTCCTCGCATAAATCCTGATCATTTAAAAGCGAATATTCGACCGCGGATCCCAGCAGGAGGATGGCGTTTCTTCGTGTGTTGCCTCAGATGGAAGTGAGAGGTGCAGCTGGTGGTGAAGCGCGTGATCTCTTCCATAAAGGAAAAGCCGGCTTCTCTTCCTCATGACCTCCAAGAGCAATAGGACTATTTCTACACATGGGCTTAATCCTGTTCCTAATGGAGAAATAGTTGTCGATATTTAAGATCTTTTTGGCTGCAGAACAAGTGCTCTCAGATTCTTACCCTTTTTTAAGACGCTTTGGTTTAGTTTTTTAGGTTCTGAGCGCTCCTCTGCTCCACAAAGCCTGGAGTGATGAAGCACCAGGTTTCTGGGATTGGGCTGTAGATCTGTCGCACAGTTCATGTTACACACCTGAGGAGGTGAGACGGGGTCATTTGGGGCAGCCTGGGGGGTCAGCGTGGGTTCGTCTGGGAAGTAATGACACCCTTCGTTGCTCTGATGCTTCATGGGTAGGAAAGGATGGGGTTTTTTTCTTTCTGCAGCACAGCATATGTTTTCAAGGATTATTCCGAGACACTCACTCGGGAGGTGTGCGTGTGCGCGCGCGCGCAGAAGAGCTGATTCATCCCGGCCTGTGAGAATGATCTCACCCCCTCTCTCTCTGGCTGTGTCCACGCCTCCTGTCTAGCTCTGTTAAAGAAACAACACACGCATTTCAAATCAAAACAAGGGCCTCCTTTTGGAACCGGAAAACGTCCTCACACTGCCGTTAGAGCCAGCGAGCTCCTCCCCCGAGCTGCAGACCATCCTGGGAAGAAGGCCGTGCCGGGTTTATGATGCAACGCGAGCGTCAGACTGAGGCCCTTGTGTCTGAGGCTTACTCACTCGCTACATTGTTCTTTAATAGAGATACCGTGGGAGGCTTTGAGAAATGACGCCACACTTCCTGTCCGGATGTGACTGACCCCTGATGGGGTGGGGGGTCAAAAAATATCTCATTGTATAGAACTACACTGCAGAGCTCTGTGTTCTGATTGGTCCGAAGGTCGCACAGGTTTATATCGATGGTACTTTGATGGTTTCTTTAGCAACAGCTCACTCGCGCGGAGCGTATTCGTTGATCGGTTTTCTGTAAGGTTAAATGTGTCTGTTTACGGAAGGAGTCTCCAGTGTCGGAGGTAAAGCGGTGAAGTGAACCCTCGCTAACCCCAATCACGTCAAGCTGCGCTTGATTTATTTCGTCGTATTACCTTTGAGTGAGAAAGAAAGAATGAGGGGCCCGTGACGGAACGACTGTTTACCGCTGCTGTAACGTAAGTGACGAGAGCGTGCGTTCCGCAACAATAAATATCGTCGGTTTCACACCGGATAAACGTGGAACCCGTGCTTTCAGTTCGAATAAGACGAATAAAACACTGTTAAGAAGGTGATGTTCTCGGGGGAACTCGTCAACGTTCTCCGTTTCAATGCACCGCCCCGTCGCTGGTCGCATCCCTACACCGCTGCAACGCGTTCCGTGTCTCGAGCGCGTGCGTCCGCGTTCCGGCGAGCGGTTATCGCGATACGATTACGACGATCCAGATCCGTACCTCCCTGTCTGCTTCACGTGGAGGAGTCCTGACTCTCGGTGAAGCTGAAGGAGCAGTTCCGTGGAGAGTACGCGAGGAGGTCCGCGTGTTCTACAGGCTGGAAAGGTCTCATCTCGAGCTTTTGATGCGGAACTAAAGCACAAAAGCGTGTTCTGGTTGAAAAGTTCAAAGGAAGAGCAACATTTCAACCCCGAGCGAAATGCCCCTTGAACTGTCCCTGGTCACTGTTTACAGATGCTCGTGCACACACACACACACACACACACACACACACACACACACACACACACACACACACACACACACACACACGCAATCCATTGGCCACACTGCTCAGCAAGACACGAGATAATTCTCTGGATCACCTTTGGAGAAGATAATTATCCTCCGCTGTCTCTGTACACACTAGGAAAAAAGAGATCTCTTTTTTTTCACAGACTGAACAGTTTAAAGTTACCCAGCTTGCTCTAAAGACCATGTGTTTTTTTTTCTTCATGGAATAATAAATCGCATGATGTGTCAAGCATGTTTACTTTCATCAAGTAAATTAGATTCTATGAATATGCAAATTAGATACCAATCCAGTCCTACCAATGCTCTTCCCATAGGTAAACCGCTGTTGCCTGCATCTGCATATAGGATATTTTACGACACAGTAACACTCATCTGTTACATATTTAATACTGACTCCGATATCCAAGTGAGATTATCATACATCCCATATTTCACAAACGAATGCAAAACCATCCCAGTGACAGTTTTCATACTTTGACTAGACTCCACACTTAATGTAATTCTCTAGAAAGTATTTAATCATAAATAACACATTTTATATGTATATAGTGTGCTTTAAAATAAAAAGAATACTCAGGACTACATGTAAGTCAGGAGGTGCAGCACAAAACACACGGTGTGAGGTTTAAATTGTGGTTTAAAGGTTGATGTGAAGTGATGGAAACCAATCCCAACTGATCAGCAGTATTAAGAGACATAGTTTCCCTAATATAGCTCTAGGGTCCTAGAATGGCCTTGTATTGTTATATATCCATCCATCCATTTTCCATACCACTTATCTTACATAGGGTCACATGGAGCCTGGAGCACATCCCAGGGAACTGGGAGCACAAGGCTAGGGACACCCTGGACAGAGTGCCAATCCATCACAGGGCACAATCGCACACACTACAGACAATTTGGAAATTCCAATCATCCAACAAGGCATGTCTTTGGACTTGAGGAGGAAACCAGAGTACCAGGAAGAAGCCCCCAAATCACAGGGAGAACTTTCAGGCTCCATGCATGCAGAACAGAGGTGGGACTTGAACCCATGATTTTACTAACCACTAAGCTATCATGACCTCCCCATATTGTTATACAGTTTGTATTTTTAAAAATACAAAAGAATATGAGAATAACTAAAAAACCTGCTGAAAGCTAAAATTAGCCTAATTCAGTGGTCAAAAACCATATACCATGATGGTCTGAATAACACCATTAATTTACACACGGTTTTGGAAGATAGGAAGATTACAGGAAAAACTGCCAATAACTGCCCAAAGTACTTCAAAGAGAATATGCAGGGAATCAGATGCTCTTTACAATTCCCCACCCTTTTTGTGCTGAATTCCTACTTTTTGCCCAAGAAGCACACTTTACAGTCAAACATAATCCTACATTTAAAATGTTTTATTTGAGGCACTGATACCGATGGCATGAAATTGCTGCTTTGCAATGTTGAACTGCAGTGTTGCATGATATTTGCTGGGATGGTGTTCAGGACAGTACAACATCTCTGAAGATAGAGAAGAATTACTGGTTCTCATGCAGTCAAAGGCGCCTTTCTTGAAACATATTGTCAAATGTTTCATTAAGTTCAATGAAACTTGACTTGAGAAGTGCCATTTTAAGGATCTGAACGTGCTATCATGAAGCTTTACAAAGTACAGCCAGATGTCAGGTCTCTTGTGGCTGAAAAATGTGTGTGTATCTGACTTTTTGTTGCATTAAAATAAGATTTAAAGAAGGTCTGATGCAGTAACATTTTTGTTATCTTTACTTTAACCCCTTTTACACAGTATATGCATGTGCCATGGAACTGAATGAAAAGGGATTAAGTGCACGAGAAACCACAAGCTAATGCATTATCAGGAAAGATGTCGTCATAGTCATAAAATCCAAGACATGGTGACACTTTTGAGGTGGCCAATTTAGTGCTTGGACAGGAGGAAAAATCAGTGAAGAAGAATAGAAGAAATTGGAGAGATCTTGAAATTAAGTACCTGTTGGATATTTGTGGCAACACTGCATTGGCATCTTCCACTTAGACACTCATCAAACTATAAATAACTGTAATTAACCTACCTATTAGCTGAACTAATCTACCTATTAGCTGAAACTGAACATGTCAAAAGGCATCTTTGGCACATGAATCTGAAATTGTTACAGGATAAGGCATGTGCCGATGGCCGATAGATGATCTACAAACACATTCGAAATAAAAAGGGACATGTTGATAGGCTGGTTGAAGGTATGCTATTGATTGGCCAAATAACCATTAGTTGACTGTGTCTAACGTGTGACCAAATAAAGTGTTACCAAATTTGAACAGCATAGTGAAGGATATGATCATTTAGAGCCAAATACCTACACAGTCAGGAGAGTCAAGAGTCAGGAGCTGTTTCGGGAGTTTGAAATGTAAATTACTCCAAATTCTGTATTATACTGCATGTAACCTACTGTGTAGAAAACGTAAATGTGTTTAAATGCTGTTAACTGTAAACGTATGCTAATAATGTCCCAGATTTGGAATGTGAAAACTGTATTTGTGTATTCGCCAGTAAAAGCAATATGTCGCTTTTTAAACCCACCTCTAGCAACACATAAAACACACTGAGGAGAGATACTGTATGTGCTCTCCCTAGTCTCATCCTATTACCTGTGTCTAGACATTATTGTGACAGGTGACAGCCCCCCAGCCCCCTCAACCTTTCCCCCACACACAGTTTGCAGAGACATGTTGGCCTGTTTCCAGCTGGCCATCAGAGGACTTACTGCAGGACTTACCCCTACACCTGTTTCAGCAAATTTAGCTTAAAATATTGACTGGCAAGTACTTTGCCCAATCAAATTAATTTCCTGCAAGACAGGCTGAAGGTGATGCTTCTTCTAATGAAGGCTGGATACAGGCAATTGCTTGAGAGCCGTTAACAGTGTGTGCGTAAATGCATGAGGAAGGATGAAATGGGAGTGTATTATGGTAGGGAAGACACAACCATGAAGCATACATTCATTCATATGCGAGTACTCCCAGTCATTCAAAGTAAAGCGGTCATAAATTACGAGATGAGACAGCAGAGAGAAGTCACAAAAGAGAGGACATAACATGTTTGCTCAATGAAAGCAAACAAACATTGCACTTTTGCCCTTTTGTTCACCTATCCACAGAGTTGCGTATAATGCGTTAGAAAGTAACACGTTACTGTAATCTAATGCCTTTTTCTGAGAATGCAGTAATGTAACGCATTACATTATAAATTGATGACATTTAATTAGTTACTGATGTGAATAAAATTACGTTACTTGTGTTGAAAATTTATTTTTAATAAAACAATATTAAGTCAAATTAATTTTTCAAATAAATCACGTTTTTGCCCTGAAGATTTTTTCTTCAGCCCTGAATAATCATCAACATGGAGCAGTTTGTCACTACGTAACTGAAGGTCAGCAAAAGAAGACCACCTGTAATTTCATATCTTCAGTGAACGGAGGCGAGACCAATCAGACAGGCTATACAGGA
>JAOUWY010000046.1:507231-521030 GCA_025728095.1 Prietella phreatophila | reverse complement strand
CACCCCTCCTCCTGCTTTACCCACCAACAGCCTGGTGGTCCCCGGACACCCGGCCGCCACGCACTACCCAGGTAAGAACACCTCCACCATCATCCCCCCTGCACCTGTACACGCAGGGCCTGTGCTCAGAGCTGCAACACACACACACACACACACACACACACACACACACACACACACACACACACACACTCACACACTCACTCTCCACTGCTACACTGTGACTGTAACAGGGTTATGATTATATACACAACTCCACTCCCGGAACCTCGACACTCAGGGCTAAAGATTCAGTATTAAATCTGAGTTATTAATGAGGCTCTAGAACCTGAATCCAGTTTGTATTTAGTGTCCTTGTGTCATCATCAGGGTTCTTAGCCAAAGAACTTAGTTTATTACCGCTGTCATTCCAGAACTATCACTGGGGTTCTAGAATGGGACTCACTGTGCGCCACTGTTGCTAAAGATCAAAGGCCTGAAGGTTTATTATTATCACAACCGTTCTCGAATTGTCGTTTGGGTTCTGTTGAAGATCCAGTTCTAGACTGAGCGAGGTTCCCGAACCTGGATCTGCGTGGTCATTTTTGAATCGGAATCTTGACATTATGACATCATGAGGCTTCGATCCGAGCTCTAGAATGATCCATTCCAGAGGTTCTAGAACTCGACTTTGGATCATAGTTTATGAACTAAAACTCACTGTGATGTCACCAGGCTCTGTGATTAAAGCTCAAACATCATTAATGTTCTAGAATGATCACTGGGGTTCTAGAGCGGGACTCTGTGGCATTGGGGTTACAGATCAGAGGCCTGCTTTGTTATCGTTAGCCTTCTAGAATTATCACTGGGGTTCTACACTGGAACTCGGTTAAATATCCAAGCCCTGTATTATCATCACTCACAGTCTACAATTCTGATCGGGGTTCTAGAATGGAATTCCCTCTCACGGGGACGACATCATCAGGGTTTGTCTTTAAAGACCCCCGGAGTTCTCTAGCGGAACTCGCTGTCACATCACCAGGGTTCGTGATTAAACATCAAAGCTTTATGATCACGATCGGGGTTCTAGAATGGGAACGCTGCGTCAGTGTGACATCATCGGGTTTTTGTTATTAAAGATCAAAGGCACGGTAAATCTGCTCAGTATGAAAATAAACAGTAATACTTCTCTTTCCAGAGCTCGGCTATACGATGAGAAGAAGACTCGCGTTGTTATTTCACCGAAAGTGAGAGTAGAATTGGTTTAAACTAGCCGAAGCGTGTCGGAGTAATGATGAAAGTATCACGACGTGTTTAATGTGGTGTAACGAGTTGCACGTGTCTGGAGGATGAAAAACAAGTGGCCACTTCTGTTCCAGTCCCGCGTCGGAGACGAGCGAAGCTTTAACGCTTATCTCCAAAAACCCGAGCGTGGTTTTCCCTCGCTGACTGATGAAAACACTAATTATTGTTAATGAAACCTAATCAGTTTGAGAGGTAAAGTAGCAGATGTTCAAATTAGAGTGTTTACAAACCCTGACACAGGAACCGTTCCTTCACATCTTCATGCTTTCTGTCTGCGTTTACGTCTTAACCCGACTGTTTGTGTCTCGCATTCTGACGAGACTGGAGCGGCTTGGAGTCGTCTCAGTCTCATGTTAACGTTAAATTAGCGTTATAATGAGAGTGGTAATGAACATTTCCCACGTTAATAACACGGAGTGAGTGCAGCTAGCGGCCACGCCCTGAAGAGGGGAGAAATGAAAAAAATGGGAAGAAATTGTAATATTAAACATAAAGTTAACAGAATGATGTTGACGTCCTGGGCCGCTGGCCATTATCATACTAACATTCAGATTAGAATTGTTCGATATCTTTTGTATCACAAGATTGTGCTTACAAAAAAGATGACCCGGGGTGTATTTCTCGAAACATTCGTAACGCAGAACACTTCCTTATCTCCTTCGTAAGAACGTCGTTTTAATAACGAGCGTTCTGTGAAATTTTTCGTAACTAACATAATATGTAAACTTGTTCATAACTTAACGACTAGCACGTGTGCAGTTCTGGCTCGAAAAGACAGAGGGCGCTAATTGCCGTCCAAAACACTTACAAACATTACCACAGCGTGGTTTCGTGAAGCTAGCATGATGTGATGTGAATGCTGATCAGCGCTAACATCCTTGTGAGGTTTAATAACGTGATTGGATTTGGCCAACTCAGTCTGCACGCTCATGCCGGCTAGTAGATCAGATTTCTGTTTAAATTCACTTGAGTGTAAACAGTGAAAAGAAATTTTGATCAGTGATGAATTGTTTATGTAAACTACACATTATCATTTCTCTGAAGATTTCAGCGTAGCGCATTCGAGCGCCGTTCATCAATCCTGTCTAATAGGACTACTCACGACTCGCTCGTTAAAGCCGGCACCTGACGTACGTCCTTTTTCAAGCTGTGTGTTGTTCAGTACGGTTCGGCGTTATCGGTAAACACACCCCTGATCACACAGACGCATGGCTGCAGCTCGGAGATGGGATGTTTATACTGTCAGACATGTTTGATAATCCAGTTACAATTATTACATTAAACGGGTGATCAAAGGAATATTTCCAGTCCTTCAAATCGTGAAATCTTTTTTTATCATCATTATCTAGCTATTTTAATGATACCACTTTGGTTTACTCGTTTGTTTGTTTATGTATTCAAATTCATTTTAAAGCTACCGAGTGTATGTTAAGTGTAATATCTGCTAGTGAAAATGATACCGAGGCAGCTCCACTGCAATTGTTCTGCTGCGGTAAGTAAGTAAGTAAATGAATAATATTAATAAGTAGTGATGTTAAAACATTCTTTTTGGGTTGATGATTTAAAAGAAAACGTACACTAATGAGGTTTTGTTCAAAAGAAATCATGAACTCAGTAATACTAAAAGAAAGGAAATAAAATACATAGTGCGTTATTTTGTTCAAATTTGTTTCCGTAATATTGAGGAATATACTTTGAATATATGATTACATTTAAGTTCTATATCTTTAATATAATTGAGTTTTGCTTTAAGAAGCAGAATGGTTCTGGTTTATGGTTAAAGGTGAGTAAATATTATTCACTGGTGGAATTGTACTTTATTATGGGCTACACTTAAAGGTTAAAGGGTTTCTAGAGACCAAACTAATAATAATAATAATAATAATAATAATAATAATAATGCTCCTTATTACACACTTGATAATAATGTTAAAGGTGTCGTTCAGCCAAAACCGAAACGTCCACAACGTTCCCGTTATTCCGACTGGCGCTCCAATGTAGATAACATAATGGACGCTAATAGCCACCAGTTTAGCGTGCTCTTCTGTCTCAGTGACGTCGCTCTGGACAAATGCTTTTCTAACCGTATCTCTATATGAGTCTCCGCCTTTCAATATTAAGTCACACCCCCACTTGAATTGATTGCTTTAGGCCACACCCCCTACCTAAGGACCGCTTTCACTCTGTTCACATCTCGATTTCTGCTGGTGGGTGTGTCCTTTCATGAGTATTGTTAGTTGCTATGGTTACCCTGAGGATCCTGATCAAATAACCATTCTGGCCAACTCCACGGAGCCGATCGAAGAGATATGACTGTGGAATCCAGATTTAGTACGTCCTGCTAAACTGGTGGCTATGAATCTTTGGTTGCGTGTTAGCGACATTAGCCACGTCTGGTGTAATGGGGACACTGTACAGGTTTGGCTCTTGGCGGAACTACTCCTTTAATAAGGTGTGTGTGTTTTCTGCTGAGGTGACTCTCGGTTCTCTCTTGTCTTCAGATACCAGCCTGTTGATATCATTCAACCAACCAATCATGTATTGCCAGCCTCATTCGGGGATTCTGATTGGCACATTGTCACATGCAACACTTTTACCTCGACCAATGAGCCCTCACGTAGAAAACCCTCACAGCTTGAATTGGAGAAACAGAGAAAGCCAGGTGACTATCCTCTTTCTCTTCTTTTTCCCGCCGTTTGGTTAAACTCACTGGCCGCCCGTGCTTTTTTTTTTCTTTTTTGTCTTCCTTCCCCTCTCCTTTTGTTTTGGTTTTTTTTTCTCTTTCTTTTTTTTTTATTCTTCCCCCTCTTTCTGCTCTCCTTCTTTCTTCTCAGAGCATCATGACCTCCTCCGGCAGGAGCTGAACAACCGCTTCCTGGTTCAGAGTTCCGAGCGGGGTCGGGGGTCGGCGCCGGGGGCGACCGGCTCGCCGTTGTCCCAAATGTCGCTCCTGAGGGCGGAGTTTCACCAACACCAGCACATGCACCAGCATCAGCACACGCATCAGCACACCTTCACGCCTTTTCCCGCCATCATTGGGCCGCCCACTGCACCGCCCATGGTGCGTACCGCAGCCAGAAATGTGAGGATAAGTAACGTAAACGACCAGATCAGACCGACCTCCTGCCCTTCACCACCACGCTGGGGTCTACACATCTCCCTACTCCCTCACCCTACTCCCTATTCCCATCATGCACCTTATGTAGCACGCTAACCTAGGGAAGAAACACCGTATAGTCCATAGAAACATCAGCAACAGTCTACTGTGGGCGTGTCCCAAACCACACACACTATTCACTATATAGGGCATAAACACCATCATCAGTCCACTATGGACGTGTCCCAAACCACTCACATAACGTTATCCTTAGCCAGAAATCATAAAACGAGGGCCTGGAATGAAAATGAACGCTAATAAGGTCTTCGCGTGCTAACACCGTATTTATGACTGTTTGCGGTTCATGCAGCGGACGTGTGTTATTGCTTTCGTATGACTCTAATGGTGATTTTTTGGCGTTTCCTGTTCGAAATTAACGGTGACCTCACTGTTGATGACAGTCGTGATATTAGCGAGTTATTTTGATAAAAGCTAAACGCTTCCATGTGCCGAGAGGCCATTAAGAGGGGAACGCCAGCAACTAGCCGTCGGAAAGCTTTAACATCTCCCCGAGGCATCATGTACCTCACAAAACTTGTGTTTGTGTCTATACGCACAAGTGTTCAGGAGAAAAATGATAAGATTCCTGACAGTATTTATATTCCATATTCATGAACGTCCTTGTCTTTATTGTCAGTGCTAAAAAGCTAACACGGTTATTTGACAGGATTTCTCTGAGAGAAAAAATCACATTCTTTACTGTTAATTCTCGCTAAGAAACTTGAAAGGAGCTAACCGGGTGCTATTTCTGACAGAACTTTCCAAAAAAAAAAATGACAGATAACATTAGCCACCTAACTGTAACCTGCTGGCTTATATAAGCTAACCTGTCAGGATTTCTGCGAGGATTTTAAGTCTGATTTATAATGATAATATTCTACAGTGACAAACCTAGCTTGCTAGCTAATATGAGCTAATCTGTCAGGATTTCTGCAAGGAGTTTTTGACTCTTATTCATAAATGTTATTCATTTACACTGCTAATTCTATTCTCCCCCACTGCTAACATGAGCTAATCTGACAGGATATCTCAGAGGAATTTTGACTCATTGATAAATGATCATAATTTTCCCTTCACTTTAGCTGGCTCGCTAATAGGAGCTAACCTGACAGGATTTTCTGAGAGGGTTTTTAAACTCATATTCATAACTGTGCATGATCGTCACTGCTAGCACTAGCTAGCTAATATAAGCGTACTGATTTTGAGAGGATTTTTAAGTGTTTATAATTATATAAACTAACCTGACAGGATTTTCTGAGAGGAATTTAAGTCAGATTTATCATGTAAAAACTCTACAATGATAAGCTAGATGTTAGCTAATATAAGCTAACCTAGCAGGACTTCCTGAAAGGATTTTTTAACACTCGTATTCATAAATGTTTGCATGTAAGCTGTTTTTGAGAGGATATTAAGTGTTTATAATTGTTCGAGCTAACCTGACAGGATTTCTGAGAGGGGATGTTTACTATCATTCAGAAATCTTCATCATTTTCACTGCTAATTCTAGCTTGCTAGCTAATATAAGCAAACCTGACAGGATGTTTTAGTTGTCTTGATACATGTTAATATTCTACAACGCTAAACATGCTTTCTTGCTAATATAAGCTAAGCTAAAAGAATTTCTGACGTGACTGATTAATAAAAGCTCATCATAAACACCATCACGAACATCTGGGGACATGTCCCAAACCACACGACTCGTCTCACACACCCTGTGTAGGGTACAGCCTTGGACAAACGTCGCACTCTCACCAGTCCAGTCGGGCTGTGTCCTAAATTAACCCTTCTTTCCCTCTGCAGTGACCGGTCGCTAATCTTCCCTCCTCTTTTTCAGAGCTGATGTTGGCGTTGTGATTTTCTCCCCCAGCTGAAACAGCAGCCGGTTCCCTCCCTCTTTCCTTCCCTCCCTCCGGCTAATCGCTTTAATTAATGAAGTCGTGCGTGTGCGTGTGTGTGTGTGTGTGTGTTTGTGTTTACGGTTATGACTCGCCTGAGCAGCTGGCGTTCCACACGGAAACACGGAATACTCTTAATTGTTAAACGATGAAATATGGCGTCTTAATTATGGCTTTAATTAGTGCAGAAGGGGTGTAGTGGAGCTGTGTGTGGGTCAGAGAGTGTAACACACACACACACACTTTTCTCTTAATGAGTAGGAAGAGCCGTGCGTATGTGTCTGTATTTCAGACAGATCTTTCTCTCGCTCCCTGTGTTTCTACCTGTCGCTCTCTCCTTCTCACTTTCGACTGAAAATGAATTGTTTTTGTCTTTTGTGGGTTTTTTCTTTGTTTCCGTGTCTTTTTACGCTCTCTGTCCCTGTTATTCTGGCCATCTCTCTTTCTGTCTGTCTTTCTTATTCTTTGTCTCACACTTTGCCTCTCTTTCTGTCTCTTTATATTCTTTCTTCATTTCTATCTTAATCTGCCTTTCTTTCTCTCTCTCTCTCTCTCTCTCTCTTACAGTTTCTTTCATTATTTATTTCTTTCTCTTTCAGTCTTTTTCTCCTTCTCACACTTCAGCTAATGGAGCAGAACCAGACTTCACTATGTCCTTCGTGTGTGTGTGTGTGTGTGTGTGTTAAAGGGAAGTAAAGTGATCTTTGTCTCATAATCGTCTGAAGGAGAACGCTGTAAAACACGCACAGGTCTGATTCAGACTCGGGCTGTGTCCCAAACGCAGTGTGTAGTTTCAACACGTGTGTATTAGGACAGTGAGGAAACTGCTAAATAATTGCTTAATTAGCAGTTAGCATGTGAGATTAGCACAAGAGGACACAGGGTCGATAAACACGCGTGACCTCCAGCTCGCTGTACCAGATAGCACAGCTTTACACTTGAGACTTTTTTATTTATAAGCAGCGGTGCATTATGGGTAATACGCTACGCACACTCCCTCACAGCCTTACGATTGTTGATGCTTTAATAATTGCATAAAAAAATCAATCCATGTTTGGGACAGAATCGTAAAATGGCTGATGTTCTGGTCTAACACCTGACTATGGAGTGATGAACCCTAGCATTTGGGACAAGGCCAACACTAAGTAGTGTGGAGTTTTGTTGTTTGGGACACAGCCTTAATAATGGCTGACTTTCTTAAACACAGCTGAGAGCCGTGTAAGAACACGAGCTAGGGAAAGAAGGTTTTAGCGCCTTGAAACCATCTAGTACAGTAAGAACACTAATGAGCCATAAACCGTAGCATTTGATTTGGGACAGAGCCTAAAGAAGAATGCCAATCCTGTATAAACACTGATCAGAAATAAGTTCTAGATCTAGTGTTTGTTCCTGTAAGAGCCCTAAACTGTGAAAAACGTTTGGAGTGTTTGGAATAGAACCCCAGATGTTCTAGTTGTACAGGACTAGAACTAGTTCTGGATGTTCTAGTAAGGCATACATATTTGCATTTGGGTTAGGAACTTAGTAGTTCTCTGATTTGGGACGGAACCCTTTAAAAGGATGTCGATCTAGTAAAAACTGTAAAGTGAGGAATGTATCTTTGATCATTTATGACCCCACAGCAGCTCGACACGCCTGCGTTTGGGACGGAGCCCTTTGTTCTTCGTGCCGCTTTAGCGAGGTGACATCACTCTCGACCCTGCACTCGGGACATCGGTGTTATTTTCCGAGGGTTTTTCCAGCAGAACGTATCAGAATGTTTGATTTGCCGCGATTACACGAGAGCAGCAGGAGTTATGTTATCGGCGTCCTTTGTTTGTGCGGGCTTGTGCGTTTGATGTGCCGCTGGCCGGCTGTTTCTCCGTGTAATTGTGTAATTGTTCGAGCGAGCAAGTGAAATTCGTTCGCTAAGCTTCGTCTGCTTCTCGTTGTTCTGTGTAAACATGCCGCTTCCTCCTCGGCCGTTACGCAGCTCTTTCATCTCCTGTTTGGTCACACATGCGTTCCATTTAAACACGATTTGTAGTGCTGATGTGTTTTTTATTTCTCTCCCCCCTCCTCCTTTTCTCCCTCTCTCTGTCTGTCTGTCTGTCTGCCTGTCTCTCTCTCCTCTTACAGTTTGACAAGTACGCCCCAAAGCTGGACAATCCCTTCTTAAGGCAGTCGAGTGTAAGTGTAAAAGCCAGAGGATCACAGCAGAGCAGCTTTCACAGATTAAGGATTACGCAACTGATCTGTACAGAAGCCCAGACACCATGACACATCTATCGCTTTTATTTACCCTCATCGTTCTGTCCAGTAGAACAGGATTATTCCTTCAGATCTGAAGCGGTTTAAAAAACGGACCTGAAACATTTCTGGATTTGAATCATCTGATTAATAATAAGTATTGTCGTAATTAAACCGCGAGTACGAAACTTTTATGAAATATCTCAAGATAAAGTGATCATTATCGGAACATCTGGATATATCGGAACGCTGTTTTCCCAACGTAACGCCGTCGTTTTCTCAACTTACAGAAAAGATTTCCCGAGATGAAGGGATCTTGCGATAACCAAATGTTCTCCTGAGATCATTTTTTAGAGAAGTTGATAGAATCAAATGTTCAAGTTTTCCAGAGATCACAGCATCATTTTATTTATATATATATATATACACACATGTATAAAATACACTTCTGTGCTTATGTGGATGTAATGACATGATGTTTTACTCAGGATTACGGACTTCTGGTTGGATTATGGATTATTAACGCTTTCAAACAACAAAATGTTGCTTTCCTGGGATAACTTCCTAGCAGAACTCTTTTTTAACTCCGCCTACTTTCTGTAATACGAATTATAACTATGTAACGGCAGCAGGACTTATTTTCATCTTACGTTAATGTACATCTTACCACGTCACAAACGCTTTAACTAGCTCGATAACTCAGCTAACATTATCCAGCTAACTAACGCCACCTTGTGGTTAACAGCTGGTTTATTAAGTGTGTGTATAGTGTGTATGATGATTATTATTATTATTATTATACGGGTCAACATTCTTGTAAGAACACTGATAGACGTGTGTTGTAGTGTTACAGACGGTGGTTGTATTTTAATTCTCCGTGTGTTTGTGTGGTGTAGTTTTTTTCCTCGTATCCTCCAGCGATGCCGGGAATGCCTCCTCTCCTCCCTCACCCCGGTCCCTTCAGCTCCCTACAAGGAGCCTTTCAACCAAAGGTCAGAACCTCGCACGCACCGCCGGTTATTATCATCAGCATTATTATTATTATTATCGGTTTCATTCGGTTTTTATTCCCGTGTGTGTAAAATGTAAATATATACGACGTGATGCTTTAGAGGTTCAGTTTGTATGATGCTAAGCTGCTAACTGGTTACCGGCGTCAATCATGTGATCAGTATTTTCGGATAAAGTTCGGTAACAACTGAAAAAGTTCGTGAAAAATAGTAATTAAACAAAATAAATAAATACGCTTTTTGAACATTTGAGTTATTTACATGTAGATGCTTAAATAATTTGGTAAAACTCCAAACCCGGATTATAAATCATTTATTTTAAAAAGCCTTTGAAAAGTGTTTTATTGTATTTTTCTCCAGGCCTCAAACACCATTGATGTAGCAGCAAGACCAGGAGCAGTTCCTCACACTCTCCTGCAGAAAGATCCACGGGTCAGCCAATCAGAACACACCGTACTGCTCTCAGCCACTCAGAACACACTGTACTGCTCTCAGCCAATCAGAACACACCGTACTGCTCTCTGCCAATCAGAACACACTGTACTGCTCTCTGCCAATCAGAACACACTGTACTGCTCTCAGCCAATCAGAACACACCGTACTGCTCTCAGCCAATCAGAACCCACCGTACTGCTCTCAGCCAATCAGAACCCACCGTACTGCTCTCAGCCAATCAGAACACTACTGCTTTCAGCCAATCAGAACCCACTGTACTGCTCTCAGCCAATCAGAACCCATCGTACAGCTCTCAGCCACTCAGAACACACTGTACTGCGATCAGCCAATCAGAACACACTGTACTGCTCTCAGTCAATCAGAACACTTTACTGCCCCCAACCAATCAGGACACACCACACTACTCTAAGCAAATCAGAACACTGAACTGCTCTCAGCCAATCAGAACACACCGTATTGGAGTGATATTTTGACTGACAGTTGTGTTTTTTTTCCTGCAGCTAACTGATCCCTTCAGGACCTCAGTGAGAGTAAGTCTGTAATGTTAGAGATGATATATTAATGATGTATAATGTATAATTAATATAAAGCTGTAAAGAGTGTGCGTAATAAAGTTTTATTGTTATTTATTATTGTAATAATGCAGTGTGTAATAAAGTTTTATAACTGTTATTTATCGCTGTGTTTTATAGAAGCCAGGTAAATGGTGTGCAGTTCACGTACAGATCGCGTGGCAGATCTACCACCATCAACAGAAGCTGAAGGTAACAAACAAACAAACAAATATGATCTATTTACAGAACATAAACAAAAACGTCCAGAGCGACTTTACACCACACTAACCCCGCCCACCAGTGTGACCCTCCCTACCAAGTTAACCCCACCCACCAGTGTGACCCTCCCTAGCATATTTACCCCGCCCACCAGTGTAACCCTCCCTAGCATATTAACTCCACCCACCAGTGTGACCCTCCCTAGCATATTAACCCCACCCACCAGTGTGACCCTCCCTAGCATATTAACCCCACCCACCAGAGCGACAGTTTCTATCACACTAAGCCCGCCCACTTATAACCTGTTTCCACGCTAACCTTGCTCATTATTACCCTGCTAATTATAACCACACCCACTTTAAACCCACCCAGATGCTAAATTTGACCTTTCATAAGGAACTATTACTATTCTTATGTTTACAGATTTTTTATTAATTTTTATTAAAGCTACAAGCTCTAACCACACCCCTTTTTACTCCTCACTCTTCTTAATTGTTACGCAGGTGTCAGTGTGATCTTTAATCATTTATAGATTCTCACGGTGTTGTATTCAACATGGACTGGATGATTAACTGTTTTAGTGAAATATAAACTGCTGATTTGATATCTTACGGAAGATCAGATTGTGAAGATGTTATTTGGAACTTTTCTCATGCTGACGCGTGGTTTCTGTCCTCCATCGTGGTGCAGCAGATGCAGTTGGATCCTCATAAACTGGACATAACCGGTAAACTGGATTTGTTCAGCAGACCTCCGGCTCCGGGCGTGTTCCCCGGGTTTCCCTATCCTCATGACCTCGCCAGACCTCTCTTCCAATCTACAGGTGTGTGTTTCTCTCAGACAGGAAGTCATAAGATCTGTATTGAATCCTCTCACACCACAGCCCTGCTGGACTCTGATTGGTCAGAAGGTATTGATTAGTAATCTATAACAGTAGTTCTGACAGTGGCGCAGGTTTATAGTAATGCACTCGTTCTGATACGTTATCGTTTCCATAGTAACGGCTCGTACGCCGGTGGACACGATCTGACCACGCCCTACACATGACATCATCATCATCATCTTCATCGTTGCTTATAGAATTTAGTGTCATAAAACTGCAAACTGTTAACTGTTGTAGCTGTCAGCGTGTCCCGCCTGTAGGTTGCCATAGAAACCGTTCATGTTATTGCCCCCTGCAGGTGTTTCCTGTAAATTCATTGTTTCTGGAGGTTTGGGGAAACGTGCTTGGTGTGTTGGGTTGATAAGAGAATTAGTTTTTTACTGAGAATCGAGCGTGGCTTCGTATCTGCTGATGTTTTGACCTTGTTTATATTCATCCCTCCAGCACAGAGCACACATTATTCACAACATGGCCGCCATCTTTCCTCGCTAATAAATCTGAATATCGCGTCCCGCCTCGTTGTTTTGCCCGCCGGCGAGGTGATTTGTGTGCTGTTATCTCCATCGTCACTGCCGTGAATATAAATGTCTCCACCTGAGCTAATTGACGGCAGGTCCTTGGTTGAAGGGCGACGGGAATCCGAGTGGCCTTTAGCACGCAATTATCCGCTATTGTGTCCCAAAACAAGCCTGTAATTGCCTCTTTCATTAATGAATCACGCGCACGACTCGCGGTGCGGACAAGGGGCAGCCCCCTTCTCCGCTTATTCTAATGAGAGGCTTCGCCTCCACCAACTCCACAAAGTCAGACGGTCGAATCCACACACGTGACTGTCTCGCTGACGAGCGTCACAAACGTGTCATTTAAGTCATCACGTCTTGCGCCGCGTCTCGCAAACTCGACGCTGCTAAACAACCTCACGGGTTTCATTCCTACCCACTAGCTCAGTGTAACCATAGCAAAGGCTTTTGGAGATCCACCACCGAAAATCTGAACGGGAATCACGATCACATAAAGATGAAAACAACGCTGTCTCACACTTCTGGAGACAGTTATGAAGGCCAGGAATATGAGTGGAGACGGGGGGAGAGAGAGAGACAGGTGAGCGAGGGGAACAGAGAAAGAAAGACAGGAAAAAAGAGAGAGATGGGGAGAGAGAGAGAAGGTTACGGTTAGAGGCGGGGTTGTGGGCGGGGTTAAAGGTAGGATTAGAGTTTAAAACTAATAAAATTTTATATGAATTTGCAGAGAGAATTAGAGACTATAATCGGATTAAAATATGTTAATTATGCCGCTGCTGATTGGACCGTTTTCCTAACGATGCATTCGCTTTCATCCAATAGGATCCGGGCATCCAGTCGCCTCACCGTACGGCCACGCCCCTCATCACAGCAGCTTCCTGCCTCCCACCCATTTGGCAGGTAAGCGTAAGTAACCCCATTTTATTACATTACTTTACTGTCTGTCTGTCTGCCGGTCTGTCTGTAGTGATTGCTGTCCTGTAAGAGAAAAGGAACGAGAGATGCAGAAAAACAAGTCATAGAATTTGAAAATGCAAATTGTATTTGAGGTTAAAAGTGTGTGTGAGTGACAGTGTGTGTGTGTGTGTGTGTGTGTGTGTGTGTGTGTGTGTGTGTGTGTGTGTGTGTGTGTGTTGGGTTTTAAAGGGTTAAATGTGAATCCACAGAGACACACACCCTCGAGTCTGATCTAATTTGGGCTCATGAGCAGCTGATGCTCAGGGGAAATAAGGACACACTGATGAAGCTGTAGATGAAAAACAAACAGAAATACACACACTCTCTCTCTCACACACACTCTCACACACACACACACTCTCACACACACACTCTCTCACACACTCTCTCTCTCACACACTCTCACACACACACACACTCTCACACACACACTCTCTCACACACACTCTCTCTCTCACACACACACTCACACACACACTCTCTCACACACACTCTCACACACACACACACTCTCACACACACACTCTCTCACACACACTCTCTCTCTCACACACTCTCTCTCTCACACACACTCTCACACACACACACACTCTCACACACACACTCTCTCACACACACTCTCTCTCTCACACAC
>JAOUWY010000045.1:18912791-18924253 GCA_025728095.1 Prietella phreatophila | reverse complement strand
AAGGAAGGAGAGATAGAGAGATAGAGGAGAGAGAGAAGGAAGGAGAGAGAGAGAGAGAGAGACAGAGAGAGACAGAGAAGGAAGGAGAGAGAGAGAGAGAGGAGAAAGAGAAGGAAGGAGAGAGAGAGAGAGAGAGAGAGAGAGAGACAGAGAGAGAGAGAGAGGGAGAGGGAGAGAGAGAGAGAGAGAGAGGGTTGGATGTGTGTGTGACACGAGGTTGTCAGCAACGTTCACCGTCTCTAAACGTAACGAAGTGGCATGCGAGTTATTAGACAGATCAGTGCAGAAACGCCGCTCCTGCCTCCGGCGCTCTGAGCTCCGAATTTAATGACGCTCGCGAACCTCGCTGTCTCACTGTCTCCTTCCTCCCGTCAGCATGAGAGTGAAAAAATACAACTGAAAAGTGGCATGTCTACGAGCTTGTTTTTTTTCTAACTGCAGAGGAAGAAAGGGGCGCACTGACTCGTGTCCGCTCTCCTTACCCCGACACGCCGCCACCGCCGCCGCCGTTACACAGGAACGCTCGACTTTCCAATAATAAACAAGAAAAATAACGAATGAAGACTCACGACACCGCATGGTCGAGGTGCGATCGAGGGAAAGGTCTAACAGCTCATGGATTAACGTTTTATCTTAAGCTCGAACTGGCGGCCATTTTCTTTTTTTTTTACATCACTGAACCACGGCGTCTTTTCACACTGACATGGGCGGAGCTTAGATAACGTTAGATAATTCTACATTTTTTGAACGCAAACAATCAATCTGATGCTCGCTAGCATGCTGTTAGCTCGACACTGAATGTCAGCCAAGCTAACGACTAGCCGTTCTTTTTACATCTTCGACCTACAGACGTTTCAGATTATTACAGCTATCATAACCGTAACTAGCTTGCTAGCAAACATGCCTGGCTGGTAAGATTATCGTAGCTAAACTAAGCTAAGCTAGCGAAGCGTAATGCTGCTCAAACAAAGAAGTATAGAGAAAGGACAAAGGTGACTGTGATTGGATGATGAAATGTAACCTAAACTCCGCCCCTGTTAGTTTGGCTGGCTAACGTCGTGCTAGCTAGAGTTTAGTTAATATAAATAGGAATCACGTAAGGCAAAAACAAAGGATGACCGTGATGTCACTGAATGGAATTCGTAATGAAGCTAAGCTCCGCCCCCTGTTTTTACTGAGAAAAAAAATTCACTGTCAACGTACACTAAATCGTGACCGATCGATCATTTCACTGCCGGCGTGAACGGACGTCTGAACGCGTTAAATTCACACATGGCTCGTTTTTATGGTCCGAGAACAGAGAGAGACCCGGGCACGTCGTGACGAGAAACAAAGCAGCTGTAAAGGCAGAAATGGAATACTGAAGGTGTGTGCTGAAGAGTTGCGATCTATCGTCCGAGCGGTTTTCAGCACACGCGTGCTCGTGTCTGATCACAGATCATCTGGGAGCGGACTCTCGGGTCAATATGTTACACCCGCGCCGAGTTATACTTCTTTATTCAGCAGAACTCCCACAGCAGAGACGCCGTGTAAACACGTTTACGGGTTTGTCCTGCTCGCACGTGGGCCGAACGGTTTTTTTTTTGTTTAAACTGAACACGAGTGCAGAAACCGGTACATTTCTGTAAAGATACTTTATTTTTTTCATGGGATTTTCCCTCCCGGCCGTGACTAAGTCGGACACTGCGAAGTGTTTTTTCTTCGTAATAATATTACACATCCCGCTCGTTATAGATGCAAAGTGCGAAAAAAACTGAACGTCTTGCTAAATCTTTTAAAAAAAAAAAATAATGTAATAAAAAGAAGGAATTTTAATTCTTTTTTTTTTTTAAAAAGGAGTCGTTTAGGAGCCTGAAAGCATGCCGGCTCCGTCGGCGTATCTCACACGTAGATAAAACGAGTCACAAGATTTTTTATTTTTTTTTCGTTCTTGGGTAAATTTTTTCCTTTTTATTTTTTCGTTTTGACGTTAATATAAATGAATCAAGCTAGTAAAATGCTACCTCTTGTCACCTACACTTTGAAATATCGAACTGTAACATAAAGGGAAATAAAGGAGAAAAATAAAGAGCAAAGGAATTTTTTGTTTTTTAAAAAGAGAGAGAGAGAGAGACAGAGAGAGAGAGAGAGAGAGAGAGAGAGCAAGCGACCATCAATACAATTGTTTTACACCAAAAAGCCTCTCAGGACATTATTTACAAATTGAGACCGTTCATGCTTTAGGTATGTACGGGACTGGGTTTTTTTTTTTTTTCTCGTAAAGCTATCGTTACACAAATACAACAAGGAGACTTTTTTTTCTCGTATTATTATTATTATTATTATTATTATTATTCTTTTTTCGGTAATACCGTTTTCTGCAGGCAACAGTCACACATAAAGAGTCTGAGGAACTTCTATGGAGTTGGACGCAAAAAGAAAAAAACAAACGAACAAAAAAAAAGAAGGATCGAAGGGGCGGCCATTTTGGAATCAAGCAGAATCAAGATAAGCGCCCTCGGAGAAACGTCCACTCCAAATTCTCCCAAAGAAGGAAAACTGAAAAAAAGTCCAAACGGGAGCACTGACGTGACTGCATACGAGGTTTATCGTCTGATCGTCACGTGAAAGGACCGACCTTTGACACATTTTGACACTGAAATGCAGGGACAGCGGGTGGAAGGTGGGGATAAAAGGGTGTGTCTGTGAGGGACGGGAGGCGGGGCTAGTCGAGCATGGAGATGAAGGGTGCGTTTTTGTGCAGGTTGGGGTTCTGGCTGTGTCGGTTCCGGCTGCGGACGGACGAGAACATCATGTTGCACCCGGGGACTTTGCACTTGTGCATCTCACGCAGGTGAACCGTTTTGTAGTGCACACGCAGCGTCCCTTTGTTGCTGTACATTTTGTGGCAGATCGTGCACAGGATGCCGCCGTTAGTGCCTGTCGACGGCGAGGAGGCGGGGTCGGAGGTCACCAGCCCCACCCCTTCACCTAACCCAGGCCCCGCTTCCTCTCCCTCGCTAACGTCCAGCTCGTCCAGGAGCACGCCTTCGTCGCTGGCCTCGTCCGAATCATGTGACGACCGGACGCTGCCGCTCGAGTGGACGCTCGACGCCGTGCTCAGGTCCAGTGCCACGTAATCGCTGTCGCCGCGGTAACCGTTGCCTATAGGGGACACGCGGTCCTCGTGTCGGTGTCCGGAGTAGATTTTGGCTGCTAAATCGGCGCGCATGTCCCGGGGAAGCGGCATGAGCTGGGGGTCGAGGACAAAGTCGTCCAGTTCTTTGGTCAGAAGTTTGCGGTGGAGGTTGATGTTGGAGCTGTGCCTGCCGAGGAGACAAACAAACAAACAAACAAACAAACAAACAATTATAAATAAAAAAACTCAGACGTCTATTCACTCTAAAACTTTATGCACGACTGTGATGATGTAGCAGCGCTAATAAATTACAAAGCAAGAAAGAAATGTCAAAATAATTACGTTTTTTTAGCAGGTTATAAACATAATTAAAGAAAAGGGAGAGGGAAGGGAGTTTCAACTGTAAAAAAATTTAAATAAAAACAATGACGTCCTGAACGTAGCTACTATTACTAGCATTAACACCAATGCTAATGCTAATACTGGTATCATTTACTAATCAAAGACTCCACTAGTGCCTTATTTGATGCGTGTGTGCTAACCCTGACTGTTTTCAGCTCACACCGACGCTAATGCTAGCATCATCAATCCAAGCGATGATTAATTAGTCGCTAACCTTACACCCATTTCACAGGACATCAATGCTAACGCTAATCGTGTCCTAACCCAAGCTGAGCTGCCCAGGTTCCAGAGTATCACGTTTCCATATGCTGTGAGAGGGAACTAAGGCGGGCTAAAACGGTTAAGCGGAGTGCAGTGGCGCTAGCTCAGAGAGCGACTCGCTAATGTGTTTAGCCGCTGTCAGCGCGTCTGCTCAAACCCAATTGACTCTTGACTCGATTAAATACTCCAGCACATTGAATGGGAGTTTATCAATTGATTTGAGGCGCCGTAATGCGATAATCGAGGGGAACTGGATAGCGTATTAGAGCCGACTCGGACAGCATTAGCGTATCGACTCCAGCGCCTGGAGGTGGCCTGATCGAGACGCAGCGTTTCATGTTAGCACTCGCTTTAATAAAAATGGCCTTTTTCTCCCTCGCACCCCCCCCGGGTGGGGGATCACATGACATGGAGTGCCATCGAGTCAAATCGAGTCAGGAGCGATGTCAGATCACACGCTGCAGTGTCACAAATCCACTTACAGACCAAAAACAGCACCGAGCACTACGACAATCAATGTCTCTCACTGAGAGAGACAGAGAGAGAGAGAGAACAACAAAGAAAAAGTGAGACGAGAGAGCTAGTGAGAGCAAGAGCAAGAGAGTGACACAGATGGGGAGATAGAGACTATAAAGGGAGAAACAGAATGAAAAAGAAACAGACAGAATGAAACAGAGGAAAAGAGAGATGGAGACAGACAGAGAGAGACAGACAGTGAGAAAGAGGGAGAGAGAGATAGAGAGAGAAAGAGAGGGAGAGAGAGACAGTGAGAAAGAGGGAGAGAGAGATAGAGAGCGAAAGAGAGGGAGAGAGAGACAGAGAAAGAGAGGAAATGCGTAAACATTATGATAAATAATCTGTGCTTTGAGAGCTTTAATGTCTCAAATTTCTTCTCATTAAACCCTTCTTGTGATGAAATAGATTAAATTATACCTTCAACTCTAACAACTTCATAACATTTCTACTGACCAAACATAAAACACTGAGTTGTTCAGAAACAGCTGATGATAAACCTAACCCACTTCTCCACAGTGACTACATCTGGAATCAATTCAAAATAACACACATTTCCAGATGTGTTGATGATAATAGCTTTAAATGATAACGGCCTTTTTTTATATTGTAAAACTGTACTTTAACATTTTTATTGAACGGCATTATTCCAGATGTGCATTATTATTATTATTATTATTATTGAAACTGCACTACTCTATCGGAATAATTTTAGATTAAAAACACTGGAAACTTGTTCTGTAATTCAAATCCTGTGGGAAACTGAACACTTTTTCTGTTGTTAGACTCAAACTGTACAGATCCTATTCTCTCTCCATCGTCTCTGCTGGTGAAGTATGGAGACTCTGCTGAAGTGAACTGCTCCATACCAAACAAACCTGTGACAAAATATGTACTGGGCTGGGAGTCTAAAAAATCAGCGGCAGTTACAGATAATAAGATGAGTGTGATGTGGAAGGTGACGAGTCTGACGAACTGGGAGGAAGCTGACGGACTCCGGTGTTATTTGACAGTTTTGACAACAAAGTCAACAGAGACAACAGTGAAAACACAGAATGATACTCAATGTGAGAGTTTTGTAAATCTCACCATTTACAGTGAGTACCATCATCTCATCAAACCTGATTTCCTTCTCATTGTGTACAGAGTGATCATAATCATCACGCTTCACTGAGCTGTGACTCGCTCTGGTCCATTCATCTCATCCCATCCTGAAGAGAGGGGTGTTCGATTATTAATCAAAACAATTACATCTACAGTGTGTGTGTGTGTGTGTGTGTGTGTGTGTGTGTGTGTGTGTGTGTGTGTGTGTGTGTGTTCACAGAGATGCCGGACAGTGTTACACTGAGCTCTGTGTCTGATGTGTGGGTAGAAGGAAATCAGACAGAGCTGAGGTGTGAGATCAAGAACGTCGGACCTGGATCTAAACTCAGTGTGCGCTGGAGCAGAGCGGATCCGAAACACGGCAATAAATTCACACCATTCAATGAAACATCGTTCCCAGACCTGAAACACGAACTAAAGAGTGTGAACAAGACAGTGAGCCTAGCCGTCACACCCTGCCGTGAGGACCATGGAGTACAGTATCAGTGTGCAGCTGTGCTGAATGTGGACCAGCCTCTGATCGTGAACACATCAGAACCAATCAACATCACTGTACACTGTGAGTACCGATTAACATTAGCATTAGCTACACACAGTCAAGGTTAACCCTAACTATACATTAGGACTGAGGTCTCAGCTAGCACGATGGTGGTGGAGAATGATTAGCATGCTGAGAACATCAGCAACTAGCATGTCAGTGCTTAAACCGTCACAAACAGTGTGTTCCTCTTCCTGATCCACAAGCACAGCTGGTGCTACAGGACACGATTCCTCTCCACACTCACTAACATGATATATTTACACATTTTAGTAATAAATCCCACTTTCTGCAGCGGTGTGAAGAAGAGACGCCGTGTGATGAAAGATGTGAAAGAGAGTTAGCACTGGTACAGTGGGAGAGATCAGATTTATTGATGTGATACTGTGATGTTATATCTGTCCATCTCTCTCTCTCTCTCTCTCTCAGATAAACCAAACATAGCACAGCCTTTAGACAAGAGTCTACCAGTACGTGAAGGTGGAAGCCTGATGATAAACTGCTCAGCAGATGGAAACCCCAGCCCTCAGTACAAGTGGACTGTACCTAATAACACAATCATCTCAAACTCCTCCATCATCATCAAAAGTGTCCGTAAAGAAGACAAGGGTCAGTACACCTGCACCGCCTACAATTACCTGGGCAAGACAACAAGGAACGTGACTGTAACGGTTATAGGTGAGTGTGAAATCTACATTAAACACACTAATACACACCTGCAAGAAAACGGCCACATGCAGCGTACTTCCTTCACACATTAGTGGCTGTGAAGCCCAGGAATGCTGCACTGGTTTGTGCAGAAACAGGAGGAGGTTTGGGACACAAATGTTTCTCCTGTATCTCAGTGCTAATCAGATGATTCATTAGCAGCCTACAAAAACACACAAGCCAGTTCTCTCAATTCCAGTCACTGTCAGATTCATTCATTTTCTTTCTGCTGGTCCTGGTCCTGTTGCTGGATCGAGGTGGCATCACGCTGAGACGGTCAGTCCAGATACCAGCAGCTCCTCCTGAGGGATCCACAGACGTTCCCAAGAGACACAATCATGAAAAAAATAACATGGCAGTGGAAGCTCGGTGGATTGGAAGGTTGCGAGTTTAAATCTCAGCACCACCAAGCTCCCACTGTTGAGCGGTACCCTTACCCATCAGCTGCTCAGTTGTATCCTGTCTCAAATGAGTCACCTTGAATATAAGCGTCAGCCAAATGAGGCAGATGAGGTGAATGTAGATCATTTCTCTCGGTCCAGTGTGATGTGTCTGATAGGAACCCATCAGGGGTGTTCTAGTAAGCTTCCCAAACCATCTCAACTCGCTCTTCTTTAGTCAGAGTCTCCATTTGGAGGCTCTCCTGGATTCTCTGATAGCTCATGACGAGGTGAGGACATGGATGTAGAGAGGTTTGTCCTTCTCAAAACGCTGAGCTACTGCTTCACCATCACATGCGTCTCCCTTTTCCAAAGCCTCAGCTTTTTTGGGTTAGTTTCATGACTTTCTGTGCAGGTTCTGAGACATAGTTGGTGTGGAAATCTTGCTGAGACCTGGTAACCCTGCACCGCTTGCAGAGAGCTAACGTTTAAGTCATGTTTCATTTTGTTCCATTGTAATAATGCTTTGTTTTCAGATCACGTTAAGTTTCAAGTGTTGTACTTTTATAACATTTCAATCAACTGAAAATATAAACCTGAGGCACATCTTCAGGCTACATTTATTCTCGTCTAATATAAATAATATCGAGACGTCACCATATCGCGTTGTATAAATAGTTGTGTGTCGTTACCAAGAACATGTTGTTGATGTATTAGTAGTTATTTGCTTTATTTATTTACATGGGACACACCATGTGTTTTTATCTTACACTCTCTGTTTCTTTTCTCTTCGTCAGATGGCTACTGGACTTACAGCATCACTGGTGGGATATTAGTGGCCTTTATAATCGTGTTAGCATGCGGCATTGTGTGCTGGATATTCTACCGACGCGAGCGCATGGGTCAATACATCCTGACGCGGCTGATGCCCCACAGGCAAAACGGCCATGTGGGCCACCACACTGAGAACCAAGCTGGACTGTAGACACTACTGAAGTTAACGTCTGTGTAATTATTCTATGTGAAACTAAATTGCGTCATTCTGAATTTCCAACCTCCAATGGGGAAACCAAAGAAATGGCCCCGTCACCTCGGAACTCCTACTTAGAAAATTGAGAAGGTCTCCTCAACCCCAAGTTCAGCATCTGACATGAAATCAACATTAAATCAACATGGCTGCTCACAACATGCACAGTAAACATAGCAGCCCTTAACGTAGATCGCTAATAAAAGATACAGGGGATAGAAAGTCTACACACCCCTCATAAAACGCCAGGTCTGTGTGATGTAAAAATATAACAATTATCTCAAGAGGAATCATATCAGAACTTTTTAGGGATAAAAACATATACTATAGTAAATAACCTGGGTGCAGAAGTGTGCACACACCTAAACTAATACTCGGTGGAAGCACCGTTAGATTTGATCATCACATTCAGTCTTTATTTGGGAAGAGAACATCAGCGTGGCACAGACTGACTCAGTGATATTTCACACTCTTTCTTGCAAAAACATTCCAGATCCATCAGATTGTGAGGCATCTCCTGTGCACCGCCCTCTTCAGGTCACTCCACAGACTTTTAGCTGGATTCAGGTCTGGGCTTGGGCTAGGTCATTCAGAAACACTGATCTCCTGGTGAAGACGTTCCTATGTTGATGTGGACGTGTGCGTTGGGTCGTTGTCATGCTGGAAAGTGAAATTCCTTTTCATCTTCAGTTTATTAGCAGACACCTGAAGGTTTTGCACTAAAAGTAGTTCTGGCTGAAGAACAGCAGCCCTAAACAAATCAGCATGCAGAGAGCAATCAGCACTCGTCAGATGTTCCTGCAGCTCCTTTAATGTTGCTGTAGGTCTCTTGGCAGCCTCCCTGGTAAGTTTTTATCTTCTCCTTTTGTACATTTCGGAGGGACATCCTGTTCTTGGTGACATCACTGTAGTGCTCTATTTCCTCCACTTCTTGATGATGGCATTCACGGTGTTCCATGGTACATGTAATGTTGTGGATGTTCTTTTATACCCCTCTCCAGATTGATTCCTTTCCCCAGTGAGACCCTGTACATACTCTGTGAGTTCTTAGAAAATCCTAGAGAGACAGCTGGTCTTTATTCGGGGGTTAATCAGAATTTCATTGAGAACAGCTGTATGATAATTACTTTTGAACATGAGATTGAATGTGATTAGTTCATTCTGAACTCAGCCACGCCCACAGTTATTAAAGTGTGTGCACACTTATGCAACCAGCTTACTGCAGTTTTTTTTATTTATCCTGCTTGTTTTTCACTTCATTTTGATGTGTTGTAATTGGTGCAGACTTGTAGCTTAAACACATGGAGGTCAAAAATGACCAAAAAAAAAATCACTTTCAGCTTTTCCCACTTCCGTATTTAATGGAGTGCAGCACTAACCCAGACGCTAACGACTGCTAGCTTCTCTGTATCGAGATCGAGCCGTGAGAAGACAGGCCTATGATTCATGCAGGTTATTTTCACAATGTAGATTTGTATGTAGTTGAGTCTGTGTTTAAACTGACTGTAGATCATGCTCTATACTGTGAAGTACAACTGAAATATCGATGCATTACAGTATTTTACGGGTATTGTGATGAGAATGTGAAACTATAATATAAAACCCACTCGTCAGCATTCACTGTACACCGGAGCAATAAAACCCAAACTGAACCTGGCAACCGTGGGCTTTTCAATATTAAATACGATTGCTTAAAACAACTTTGTACGGCGTTAGTAGTTATTCAGTGTAGATGCTGTCTTTGTAGCCATGATGTATGGGTTAATTGTTCTTCTGAAGCCCTGGATGTGAAATCCACCAGCACCTCCTACAGGTGCAGTAAGCTTGGTCTTTATGTGATTCAACACATCAGTTAGGTACCTGCCTCATTAAGGAGCACGTCTTCACGAAATGAAAGATTGGAAGCCTTTTTCTACGAATTTACGGCTGATTACATCCTAGGTATTTTCTGAACTTCCTATTTAGTCAGAAATCAGTCCACATGAGTGTTGATAAAATCAACCCTCCACATGTTTCCACTTAAAAACAAACACTATATAATCATGTCACTTAAAGCACTACTTGCTCATCCCAAAATGTACACTTACCTGGGTAGAAATTCTGAGACTGACCACTTCAGCAAGCTCTAGAGGACCACCAATAGGACCAGTCCCCATCAGGCAGGGAGGAAAGATTCATCAGTCCTTCCTCCAGATGGTTCGAGTGGTAACCATGAGCAAAACCAGAGACGGAGACGAATACCGACCTCCACGGTATTCACACTTCCTGGTTCGGCTTTACTTCAAACCGGACACTCGCTAAGCTTATGGAGGAAAAGCTCAGGAATAAGCTAGAGGACTTGCACAATCAGGTGAGAAGGCATCTACGAGTGGACAAAGGAGAGAAACGATGATACACGCCGTGTTCCAAGAAGAAATACTTGGAGATGTCCAAGCGAAAAGTGAAACTGGACATCCCATGGGGAGTCACCAAGCGCCAGGGCCAAAGAACCTCACAATAAAGGCATCTTTAATGGATAAAGGCGTCTGCCAGACACTGTAAGCGTAAACCTTCTTCATCTGAACCCAGTCTTCATGGGTTTTACTGATCTGAAGATGTTTTATAGTTTGAACTTGTGAGCTAGCAGGGCCAGCGTAGGGTGGAGAAGCAGCAGCTCCTGCAGTGCAGACAAGGCTTTTGGAAACGGTACAGGAAGGAGGAACCTGCAGAAGAGTCACAGCCCACATCTCAGTAGCGCACACGTCCGGAAGGACATGGCCTTTTAAAAAGCTGACCTCTGACCCCAAAGCGTGACTAACGTCAGCACAGGAACTGTGAGCTGTAGAATTACACACTGTTCTGAGAACAGTCTGAGACAACAGGCACAGGACAATACGCCTGTGTGTGTGTGTGTGTGTGTGTGTGTGTGTGTGTGAGTGAGAGAGAGAGAGGCGGTACAAAAGACTGTTTACAGCAGACCTTTATTTAGCCATCACTGCTCTAGTACAAATAAGAGGAGCCAAGTCAGAACCTAAACATGAAGATCACCATGAAACACAAACGGAGCACGAGTGTGAGCGCGGCGGTGTACGGAGTGTGAGGTCTGTGTGTGTGTGTGTTTTACAGGAGGAAAGGAATCAGCCAATCACAGCCCTGCATTACTGACATCATGCAAGTAACCACAACCCAGAGCATGAACCATGTGGTGAGGGGGAATAGCCAAGAACACCTGAGCGGGAAAAATGTGTCAAAAATCACACACACACACACACACACAGAGCTTCCGTGTGTGTGACCACCATTTATTATGTGAACATTTTTAGGCTTCCGGTTTGTTTCTTGATTTTGCATGGGTCAGCGCGCACGCGCACACACACACACACACACACACACACACACACACACACACACACACACACACACACACACACA
>JAOUWY010000045.1:18491251-18501669 GCA_025728095.1 Prietella phreatophila | reverse complement strand
GAGCAGGGGGGGGTCAAACTCACTTTAGTTCAGGGGCAACATGCAGCCTAATTTTACATCGGGGGGGGGGGGGGCAGGGCCAGTAAAATCTTAACAATAAGTCTGTGTTTTTCCCCTTAGTCAAAAAGGAGAAAAGTGGATAGAGTGTACTTTGCACGAAAACAGACATTTTGGATAATGAGGGTGTAGGGGCGAGAAGAAAATGGGGTAGTACACCTTATTAAACAGCAGAAGGCGCAGTGCTGCCATCTGCTGTTCGGTCCGAGTCCCATTATTGTGCCGGGTCGTCTACTCTGACTAAAACAGTGCGCCCCTAGTGGAGAATTTAGGAATAGCATTTTATTAACATTTTCTAGGTCGTGTCTTTTATGCATTTAAAAAAAATTTTTTTTTACTTGCAAAATTCATCCTACGGGCCGGATCGAACCCCCTAACGGGCCGGTTTTCGCACGCATGCCGTAGTCTGACACCCCTGTTCTAGAGGAACGTTGTTTCGTTTCACTGTGTTCTGTACCAGCTGTATGACTGAAGTGACAGTAACACCACTTGAACGTGGAAATGGAAAGCAGCCATAAAACTTTTGTATTGACCATGTGATGTTCTTTCCGTATAAGTACCGGTACTAGTACCTGTCCGATATACCAAAATCTACAGTATAACCTAACAGAAACCTTGGCAGATGTGAGAATGTCCTCTTAGATCTTTACTGCCTGTAAATACTCTTAGTCTATAGACTGGTGGGTCTCAGCCTGTATTTGTGGATGTCACACGTTCCTCTGCTCCTGTCGTTGGATACGAGGCAGCAGAATTCCACTATTGATGAGAATTAGCTCAGGAAGTGCTGTGGCGAACATGTGATGTATTCACAATTACCGCATTTGGAGTGAAACATATTTGCTAACTTGATTTGCTGCTTTAATTTTCAGGATCTGGCAACTATGATCTGTATGGCTATAAGGACATGTCTGGTGGATATGGTGGAGGACCGATGAAGAGAGGTCTGTCTGGTTCTCTTCTCTCCTCCGCCGGGGGCAGTGCAGATGATGTGATCGCTAAGATCAACCAGCGGCTCGACATGCTAACACAGTTAGAGGGAGGGATGAAAGGAGGGGGTCGAAGTGACAGGTAGGATGGTTGGGTTATTTTTTTCCTCTCTCCCTCCTCTGAATTCTGATTATTTAAGTCACAGGAAACGAACGAGACAGGCCTGTAATGGGCAGAACCGAGTCTGAATGTTTTCTGTAGATTTGTAACGAAGGTTCATATTCCAGCTCTACGAATTTGCATACGATTACCGAACTAGATCTTAAATAGAAGGGGTCATTACTCAAACGGAGGTGTCTATTCCAACGTTAACGTCCTAGATCAGTAGTGATTGTCCTATAGTTAGCATGACTTGATCATTTAAACTTCCCCAGTGACCATAATGGTGGGTCTGTTGGTGCTGCTATTGTCTTTCCTGATCACCTTTGGACCTCATTTATCGATCTTTTAGTAAAGCTGTGTGGGAATGGTTTTTGGGGACAAATCAAATAGTAAATGCACACCAACCAGGTTTCCAAAAGTTTTGCTAAAATAAGTGTTGACCACATAATCCCACATATAAACTCGCAGTAACTTTTTTCCAATTGTATGATTTGAGTCCGATCTGTTAACGTCTCCTTTTATGTGAGTCTACACAAATTCATAGGATACGATCATTTACAACAGGGTATAACCACTTCTCCTGTGTAAATCCTGCAGTTGATTTACAGCAACTTGTTTGCATCTGGTATGATCAGTGAGGCCCAAAGTACATAGTAAGCACTTGAATATACACTTTGTTCTATAGTCAGTAGCATCAGGGTTCAGTAGTGATTTGGTTTCTCTGTAGTGCTTAGGATTCCTGTTTGATTTTGTATGTATAAATAACACACACACACACACACACACAGATGTAGTTTGCACTGTAGTTTGATTAGATGGTAAGACAACATAAGTAGATGTAAGTTGCTTTGATGGCACCAACACTAAAGATGTTTGTGGTGGATCTGAATAAATAGGCCTAGATCATGAAGCAATATACATGTTGTCAAAACATGGCACTGGCAAACAAGTGGTCAATTCAGAGAACACTTCTCTAGATAGGAGTGCTAGGACATTTTAGCCAGTGATGATCCCCTGTGCTCTTGGTCTGTGTTCCCACTCTGTGTCCCTAGATTGGTGGTTCTTTGGCGGTAGCTTGCAAGATACCATTAGTTGCCAAAGGATGTTCTGAGAATATTTTCTGACCCCTCTAGAGCTTGTTTCTGAAAAACTGACTCCGTGTCTCCTAAGATTCAGTTTTCTGAAGCTTGCCCAAGGGCAGAGGGAAGTCTGTTGCCTGTTGATCCAATGTATATTCCCATTTATTGAACTTTTTTATATCCTGGTGCTGCTCATGCTTAAATGACAAAATCCCCCTCACTGAAGCCATTCCTTCACCTATATACCTGTGATGTATGGATGTTTTTACTCGAGCCAAACTATATTCGTACTTGAGCCAGACAATAATTCAATAATGCCATTTCTCCAGTTTTTCCCATCCATCATTTTGGAGGCTCTCCTTTATCAAACTTGGGCAACATCCTCCCTATCCCAAATTTCAAAGGATCAGGCGGGAGTGCATGGGTTCACAGACCCTTCACGGACTATCCAAAGTGCTGTCCAGTTGGATATCGGTGTGGGGAATGGCTTGGATGAATGACAACTTGCAAAATGCAACTTGTCATCCAAAGATCAGTGTGGGTTTCTTTGGGATATTTTTAAGATAAGTTAAGTTGCTAGTAGTAAAACATTTAAGGGAAAGCAGGAGAGTAAATTAATCAAAGGGAAAGTAAAATGATGACATTAGAGGTGCCAATGCTTCATCTCTACTTGCTCTGCACCTCCTTCTGCAGGTTTGACCAGTATGAGTCTTTCGACTCGCGCTCCTCTGCCCTTGGCCCCCGCGATCTCTACAGATCTGGTAACATTGTATTTGGTGACTCCCGGGGCGACATGATGGCCCAGCGTGGAGGCATGGGCTTTGGGGCGATGGGTGGAGCTGGAGGGGGTGGTGGCTTTGGCGGCTCTGCCTCCCACGGAAACGCCAAAATGCGGCAAGCTCGAGATGCTTTCTCAGGCTCCGGCTGGGGTGCGGGACAGAGGTCCCAGCACAGGGGCGGAGGGCCAGGCGGGCGCGGCTTTGGCCGTAGGCAGGATTCCTCTATGATGGGTGGAGGTGGGCGGAGTGGGGGGCAAGGCCACTCCCCCTCAGGGCGAGGCAAGCTGCCATCGCTCCTGAGCCACCGCATGTACCCCGAAAGTGGGGGGTTCCAGCCTCATCATGGCTCCCAGGACTATCCTGTCCGGCACTTTGGAGGGGGCAAAAACCTCAACCGACAACGCACCCGCAAGAGACCCCTCAACCGAGTAAGTACCTCCAGCAAAGCACTGGAATTGAACCATCAACCCAACCCCCAAAATAAATACCCCCCTAGTCCAGCCTGCCCAGCCTGTCGAGTGGAGATACATGTGGAAATTGCAACCTTTCACTCCACCTGCCACTCTAAACATGTCCAACAGGTCACGTCCGATGTAGTATCCCTGTAACGCCCCTCAAACAGACACACCCAGTGCATGTAATAGCCCATGATAGATCAACTCACCAGATCCAGACAGACAGTCCTGATTTCTTTTACTCTTATTTGTTTGTCCGATGGGGTGCTCAAAGGTAGACCTAGGTTTATTTATGTAATATTGGTAGTTTAGGCAGTACTATTATTCTACACCTGTAAGCCCCATGTTAAAAACACCCCGAGAAACTATTAACTTAAGAAATAAGTTATCCTTGTCAAAGATTTGGTTACAATGGCTGGGTCTTCACAAGTTGATGCAGTGTGTTAACAAGTTGGTTGAGTTTGTGTGTGAAGGTAAGTGCATGTGACCTCTATCATGTCATAATGTACAGTGTTGTGATGTTTGTCCTGTTTCGACTGTGTGCTTGTTAACCTTTTGTCAACTTTTTGTGTAAGCCCTCTGTGGTGTGGTATCTTCCTTTGTTTTAAAACCGTGGTCACGTCGTACCGTGTCTTTGTCAGGAAGTGTGTGTGTGTGTGTGTGTCTGAAGTATTCTGTGTGTTTCTGTAATATATTTATTTATATGAACCTAATGATTGGAGACCGCGTGAGTTGATGTTTTGTGTGAACGTGTTGCTGTAGCCACCGGTAAAGTCTCAGCGTGATGGACAGAAGAAGAGGAAGCAGACCCCAACTACAGCCGATGAGCCCGAGTCTAAAATGGGCAAGACCGAGGGAGACGATAAAGCTGAGAAGGGTACCCATTTCCTCATTTCAGCATGACAAACCAATGTTATAGTGTTGATGCATCAAAGTAGCAATGCTAAACACTTTCCATTAGCTCGTTCGAGCGAAGTCTCATTTTATTATTCATACACAAAACTAGCCAAATAGCATGGCAAACTTGACAGAAGGCTACAGTCACAAGGAGTTCTTGGCATCCATCAGTAAATATTATGTTGCTGGTATGCTGTAGGCCTGCAGGCAGAGATTGATTTTAAAGGTGAAATGCCTATATTTTGTAGACCACGATATGGTCTGTAGGCCATCTCCAATTGGCTGACACACGCTCATCTATTCAATCAAGCTGAACTCGGGGCAAACCTTTCTAACAGACGGCGGTAGAGGTTGAGTGACGGTGGATTTTACCGCCGATATCTGTTTAATCCGATAGCTTTTAAAATCCATACAGAATGGAAACAATGTAAAATATTGCTGAACTTTATTAGAAAAATGCAGGACTCATTTGCTGTACTCCGAGTAAAGCTCGAGACGTCCAAAATGAGTGGAACGCTTAAAATAACACAACTTCAGTTTTGTATTTCGCCTCTAGAGGCCGCTCTCGCACTGTAAATCTGTAATTAACCTGGACCTTTGTGACTTGTCCAGCGAAAGCAGCAGAACCAAAAGAAGAGAAGAACGATGATGCAGCTACAGCCACTGTAAGTTTACACTGCTTGTAACTAGGCGAATGTGGATGAAGAGACATGTTTTTGTTTTGAATGAACAGTGAACAGAAAAGCTAGCATGGCCATATGAGTGTCAGATATCAGTTTAATAAGTTGAAGTTTAATGGTAGCTAAATAGTCGTTCCTTATTTGCTTTACAGATATTGACAGAAATGTAAAAAAAACTTTGGCTAGATGTTGAAAGTAACTGGGTGTAAAATGCTAGCTCATGTATTCGGTGTCTGAAACAGCTGCTAGCTTTAGAACCGCCGGTTCCCAGAGTGGTCGTCAGAGTCGTTTATGGAACGGAGCGGAAGGCTAATTAGGTGTTTATCTGAAACTGCATGTCGTTTCTTTAGCAGGAGTCTGAACCAGTGGCTGAAGGAGAGGGTTCTGGTGAGTACCTCGACGTTCTTGTTAAATCACGTCCATAGACTCGGCTGGTCCACACTCTGATGTTCTAGATCCCTCCGTCTTCCCGTTTTACTTCTGTAGATCCAGGTGTTAAAGGAGAAACCTCTCAGTCAGTGGCAAAGCAGCAGGGGAGACAGACTCCACCCTCTGCTTCGAAACTTAGAAAGAGGCGGGGCTTCTTTGAAAGGTGAGAGAATGCAGATGTTAAAACAAATCTATTAAAATTCAGCATTGCTATAATAATAATAGATAATAATGATACTAATCCACTGTGATGTGCTGATTGGTCCTCTTTTCTGGCAGCCGCGCGATATCCAGGGTGACGTTTGCGTGCTCCGTCTGCAAGTTTCGCTCGTTCTACAGCGAGGACTTGACTGCTCATCTGTAGAGCAAATTCCACAAAGATCACTTCAGGTTCCTCTCCAGCCAGCTATCAAAACCAACCACCGAGTTCCTGCAGGTACTACAGCGCGATTCCCAGCTGCCTCTGTGAAGCCGTGGTGTTGTCTCTGAACACCGGAAGAAGAGTTGATTGAGTGTGTGTGTGTGTGTGTGTGTGTGTAGGAATACATCAATGATAAACATAAGAAGACTGATCAGAGAATCGGTCAGCTGGAGAACCACAGTGCCACCATCTGTCAGGTGTTAAGAGAACAGGACCTGACCAGAGGTGAGTTGCTTTAGGTTTGTGTTCAGACTCCTCCCCCCCAGTAGTAGATTGTTTGATGCTAAGTACAGTGTGTGTGTGTGTGTGTGTGTGTGTGTGTGTGTGTGTATGTGTGATCAGACATCGGTATGGAGCACTTCATGAAGAAGGTTGAGGCGGCCTACTGTTCGGCGTGTGATCTCTACATCCCCATGCAGTTCTTACTCATCCAGAAGCACCTCAAATCTCCTGAGCACAACTACAACCGCAAGGTGCGCACACGCTCCCGTCCACAAACACTTCGTACATCTTACAATCACTGTCATGACCTTTGACCCCTGTGACTTTGGGCTGTAGGGGATGATGGAGCAGTCGAAGAGGTCGAGTCTGTCCGTGGCTAGGAGCATCCTTAACCACAAGGTCATCGGGAAGAAGCTGGAGAGCTATCTGAAGGTGTGTTTGGGTGTCCGGTTGTACGTTAGTTCTCTTTAAGTCGCAGTTTGTGTTTATGGGAGTTAGGTTTGTGTTAGTCATTAGGTGAGACTTGCATGGAGGCTGGACCGAGCGCGGTAATATTTCAACTGTTTTGTGTCCTTTTTCTTTGTGCTATCAGGGTGAAAATCCCTTCACTGACAACCAAGATGACCAGGACCCCGAGGACTCCATGATGGAGGTGTCTGAGGGTGATGCAGAGCTAAAACAAGAAGGGAAACAAGAAGAGCCGGAGCTTGCAGATGTAGTCGGGGAGCCTGGAGCGGCAGGCAGTGGTGACGGACATGAAGAAGAAACGAAGATTGAGGGAGGAGCGGAAGAAGGTGAGGGAGGAGTTGAGGAAGGAGGAGAAGAGGAAGGCAGGGTAGGAGAGGAGCAGGACGAGGAGGAAGATGGAGTCCAGGCGAAAGAGGAGGAACCTGAAGGAGCTGAGGGGGTTGATGATGTAGATAACCTCCTGCAGGGGGAGGACGATGACTGTGGAATACCTGTGATAGAGGATTAGCCACGCCTCTTCTCAGTGTGCTGATGTTCCAGGGTCAGCTGGACTTGTTCGAGTATCGTATCCAGTTCCACTGATCCGAGATCAGCGAGAACGGTTTTAAATTTGTAGTTGTTTTGGGTAGATGAGTCCACGTGCTGATCCTGGAACAGCCCTGTTGTGGAATGCGTGTCCTAATCTGGGTGGGTGGCCGTGGGGAGAAACAAAATCCGCACCAACCCACAGTGTCACATTGGCTGTCACTCTCTGGACCAATTAATTCGAAGCTCCTTCTCTTCTTTAGCCAATCAGATTTGAGCTATGTCTGTGAATTCGCTCATTTGTACGCGGTGAACAGGACCGCTTCCTCGGCGTTCAGGTTTACACTTCTGATTTAGTTTTATTCGTCGTGATGAGCTCGTCACCTCTTTTTGTTTCTTTTATCTTCGTATTTAGTTTGTGTACATGTCATGCTGAAGAGGGAGGAAACTCTCAAACAATCTCCTCTCCATCTAAATGCCCTGTTTTCCTTCAGCTGAGAATAAACGTTTGAAAAATGAGATTTTTGTGGCGTGGTGAATAAACACACACCTGATGGGGTGGGGCTACAACGAGGTTCCACTGGTGCTCTTCACTTCCTTTAGCTCTCAATGTTCCTGGTTCTCCAGGTTCTCTCTTCTTTAAGTTCATGTTCTTCTCTTAGTTCCTTATATATAATTAAAAAATAAAATATTTATAGGTGTTCCTGTAGTTCTTAAGCTTTTGATGTGCTGCATCTCTGGCTCTGTTTCCAGTTCTTCTCGTTCGCCCAGTCCAGGCTCTTCTAGTTGCCGCATTTCTCCATGATCCTCTTTCCCAGTGTAAACCCTCGTGCCGTGTCTGTACAGGATATCGGGGAGTATTTTGTGATTGTGGCGTTTGCCTTCATTTATCACAAAGTCCTGCAGGGTCTGAACATCTGGTGTAGTCTCTACAGGACGCCTTCACGCACTACATAATTCCAAACATCAGTCCCACCGTACTGCTGGGGTTTCTTCAGTAATGTACAAGAACATATCAAAGTCCGCACTAGTGGATGATGTTGATCTCTGGAATAAGGTTCCGTTTTTAAAGTACCTCGTATTTACTCTGTTATCATCTGCTCCATGAGAGAGAGACGCCGTCGTAATCGAGATGACGTAGCATCCTCACTCAGGCCGTCGACGGCGCACGAGCGAACCGTAACCAGGCTAGTTTTAGCAAACCTGCCGGTAATATTCACTTAAATTTCAATAGAATTTCATATGAAAAAAATCCCGACGTGATGTTGGTAGATTTGTGCTGATGGGGCCGGACTGGATTTGGAGATTTATCCGTTATATTTACACAACGTTCACGCCAGTGCATGACTCTGAGGTCATTTCTGGAAAACTAGCTTGGGTTAAAATAACTTCCTGTGAATATCGATAAACGTTAGGGGGTTTTGTTGTAGAAATGTGTTGAGAGAATAAAAATGACAGAAATAATTAGTCGGCCTGGTTTCTTTTCCTGACCAGGTCAAGAATCTGTCTCCGTGTGCAGCTGAATCATTGAGTCGACTCTGAATCGAGTCTGTTCAGTCGGTCTTTTTCAGTGAACGTCGACAGCCACTTTAGGAGGAGAGACGGTTCAATAACCAGTCTAGTAAGAGCCACCCAGTGTCGCCTCCAACTGGTTCGCTCTCTCACACACACACACACACACACACACACACACACACACACACAAGCTCATCGTTAGGCTATTATGCTGCTGTTGATGCATAAATGGAAGAAAATCAGATTTCACAACATCCTCTGGAAAACGAATCTATTCCTTCGTAGTAGGAACATCAAGTAAGACGCCTACTTCAAACTCCCGAGACCTTAGTTTCCAAATATTTTTAAATAATCCCCCCCAAAAAACGATCTGTAAGATCCATCCATCTGAGCTTCATGTGTACACTCACCGATCTCTGCTACTTCCTTCCAAGCTCTTCCTATTGTCTCTACACACGTTTACTGAGAGGGTTTACAGATGAGGTTATACATTTACGCACACCTTGCAGAATCTGCTAAATGTTAATTTTTTTAAAATAAATAAAAGGGATCATTAAAATGATGTTTATTTAGTATTACTGCTCTTCAGAAATATCCTCCATCTGGCGCATTCTTTACTTCTCCAGCATCTTCTGCACATCCGACCCCTTTTCCAACAGCGGCTAGATGATGTCCAGCTCCATCTTTTCATGCTGAGGACAGCTGACAGGAATCGTTTGAGCCAGTTGTTGGTTTAGAAGCTTCACCGGGCCACACTAGCTCAATTCTTTACAAATGAAGTAATCTCAGCTGAAACCTGGCTTTTGGAAGGTTTGTTGCAGGTTTGTGTGAACTCAGGTGAAGTGTTCGAGACACTACAGGCATCACAACAAGTCAAAGACACGGTGAAATAAAGGTCCAGTTACGTTTATTACTGTATTTAATCCTCTTATTTTTCTGTGTTCAAGTATTATTACTACTATTATTATTATTGCTATTATTTTATTATTATTATTATTATTAACGGGTGGATGTTGGAACACTTCTGTGAAATTACTCACTGTTCAGTCTTGAGAAATATCACTGCTCTTCAAAACATTTCCTGTGCTCTCATTACACACTACACAACACACACTATACACTACACATACACACAATACACATATACACACATACTCACTATACACTACACATGCACACTGTACATACACACTATACACTACACACTATACACTACACTACAGATACACACTACACATACTCATTACACATACACACTACACACACTACACATACTCACTATACACTACACATGCACACTACATACACACTATACACTACACACTATACACTACACACACTACACTACAGATACACACTACACATACTCATTACACATACACACATATACACTACACATTGTACATACACATACACACTACACATACTCATTACACATACATATATACACTACACACTGTACATACACACTACACATATACACATACTACACACTACACATACTCACTATACACTACACATGCACACTATACACTACACACACTACATTACATATACACACTACACACTACACACACACTACACATACTCACTATACACTGTACATACACACTATACACTACACACACTACACACATACACACTACACATATACACACACACTACACATACACATACTCACTACACATATACACATACTACACATACACACTACACATATACACTATTCAATTCAATTTTATTTGTATAGTGCTTTTTACAATAGTCATTGTCTCAAAGCAGCTTTACAGAAATAGAAACAA
>JAOUWY010000045.1:18459841-18472544 GCA_025728095.1 Prietella phreatophila | reverse complement strand
CATGTTGTTGACTCTCACCTTCTTGTCTGTGTCTCAGGGTGTTTTGTGGTGTGCTGGACCCCGGGTCTGGTGCTGCTGCTGCTGGATGGTGTGAAATGTGGATGCGGCGTGCTCAGTGCAGAGAAGTTCGTCATGATCCTGGCCGAGTTAAACTCCATGATGAACCCCATCATCTACTCGTACCGTGACCAGGACATGCGGAACACGTTTAAGCGCATCCTGTGCTACCTGTGTCTCCGGCGGCGACAGACGGGCCAGCACGCTGATGTCCACTTCAACACGCTCAGCCAAGAGGTACAGACTGACTCCAACGGATCCGAAATCACGCTGCAGTCCGAGCGCAAATCCACCAAGAAGCTGAAGGGCTCGAGGCGCTAATCACGCAGTAGAGCGCGTTGTTATTATAAACACACCAGCGCCACCTATAAAGCGCAAACTACCTTCTCTGTAAGAACATTAGAAATGTAGTCACGGTGCAGCCAGTTCAACATTTAATCTTTACTCGCCACTGCGAACGTCTCCCTACCTGACAAGCTAACCGGTCCTGTAATAGCCCCGTTATTATTATTATTATTATTATTATTATTATCCAATTTAACATTAGCCTAATAAAACAAACAAAACCACCAGTTTTCATGCAATGAATAATAATTAATACACCATACAACATCGATGGCAAGGTGCTTTCAAACTCACTAGCACCCTGTCTGTCGTCCTGCTAACTGCTGGAACCTGGCACGCTCAGGACAAGGGAGCTCAACAGTTCGCGTGTTTTAGCCGTGGTCCTGTCATGATTTACAGTGACCCTCAAAAGCTAAAATGCTAATGTGTTCCTCTTATGCTGGCAAAACAGTAAGAGTGTTAGCCGTGTTAGCTATTTTGGCTGTTTTTATTGTTTTATTTTAGTCACATTCACCCTATCTTCACAACCACGAGTAGTACAATAAACCGATCGAGACCAGCGGTCATGTCAGGAGAAATGGGCTAACGTTGTTCTGAGATGTCACTGGTTGTGTAAAACCAGCACTTCTGGACAACTAGACAGAATGTTCTAGTTAGGTTATTAATCATCGGTGGTCTACAGAAGCTAAAAAAAAAGCAGAGGAAAAAGTTCTTAAAGCTGGGAGCCACGTTCGATTTTCCCAGACTCCAAACTTGCTTCTGGTTTCCCCGAGCTGCTTGTTTATCTAGATGAATGGGCATCGCTAGCTTGTGTGTATCGGCCGTTGGGATTTATTTCCGCAAATGATATAAAAACAACATAAATGCCTATTTCTCGCGCAACGTTCGGCCTCGTCATTCATTCTGCTGGAGTTTTTAATCGCTCGCGAATAATTGCGTAATATTCCTCTTTTCCCTTTCTCTATCGTGCGACCCGGAGAAGGCCGCCACTGCCGGAGACTCGTGGGTAGTGTGTAAATATCCCTGCTTTTCATCCTCGTGCGTGGGTGAGAAATCAGACCCGATTGAACTCGGTCACTAATGATGATCGGATTTATTCGCTATTTAGAACTGATTCATGATCTAGTTTTTTTTTTTTTGTACTCCTTTAAAGATTGTCATTAATTTGCTGTTTATTTGACATAATCCTGAAACGGGTGAATAGTTCAGACTTTGTTATTAAAGAGGCACATATAAGCTTTAAATGTGATGTTCCTCAGTAACGAATAAGAAGTCTGGGTTTGGAGTGCTGTTTGAAGAGGCGTGACATCTGTCCGTGGTCATGTGCAGATGAAGGTCTTCACAGGTATGGGTTTTGGAGCAGGCGTGGATACGAGGACATGAGTCAGTACCGGGGTTTAACACCATCAGGAGGCGTTTTGGGAATATTGTGCGTATCGTCCGTCTTTTCCTCGTTAACTAGTTCATTCGTTTCCCGAGTTTCTCCTCTAATGTAATCATGGTCAAGTCCCACCCACCTGATACGATAGCTACCAATCAGAGCAGGAGAAGGCGGTCATGTGCTTCCTCAGACACGTGAAGCCACTGTTTGAGCTGCTGCTCGTGCATCACCACAGAGCAGGTAACACACTCGTATGTGGAAGAGGGCGGAGTGTGTGAGCGCTCAAATGCCAGTGATTGGCTAGTGTGGTGTGATTGACAGGGAGGGCGAGTGTACCCCTCCCACACTGTTGGACTTCCAGTCATGGACGGCTGTCGCGTCCTCAGGAATCGATCTTGTGTGGGATCATTTCTTGTCTTTCCGTATGGGAAGTTCACTTTGCGAAACCTCCTAAACTAAATTCCGAGATCCGTCATGTATCTAGAAATAAAATGTCTCCGAGTATCACCCCAACAAAACGTTTACCATTCAGGGTCCAGGATTTCCTGCATGATGTCTGGAGTTCCCATAACGTCGGTATTTGAGAAGTCCCTCATGAGGTAAAAGAATTAAAACGCAGCTCCATATGACCTGTACATGCGAATTAATCCACAGCTGACGAGTGTGCTGGAGTTTCTTTCCACGCTATTGTAGAATACTCGAATCCTTTTCTTTTTTAAAGCTGCGCTGTCATTTTCCCAGCAGTCTATTTGCAATATTATTGCAGTTTTAGATACGAACGCCACGCTGTTCACGCCTCTTACTCACGCCTCTAAAGTGAGAAACTTTATACGAAGCTCAGTTCACTTCAGAAACATACGAGAGTGTAGAACTCATTATCAGCACATGGCTATGAGTTCAGTGTAGCGGGGACGTGTGTGTGTGTGTGTGTGTGTGTGTGTGTGTGTGTACAGCTACCTGACCCTTCGCATGTTGTTAGCAGAGCAACTCATCCCCGCTTGCTGAGCAGCTGTGCATCGGACTCCGTGTGTGCAAGACCAGGGTCTGTACGTGACTCAGACGTGTGTGTGTGTGTGTGTACTCTAATCACATAAACATTTACACATCACTGCTTCAGTGCGCGGGTGGGAACCGTTTCAGTGTCACGCAAACTTGTGCCGAATTCTTGCGTTTCGCTGACTGGCCACCGTTTTCTGCACACTCACACACACTCACACACTCACACACACACACGCACACACGCACGCACATTTATCTCGTGCACCAGCAGCTTTCATTTGACATTTGATCACTTCCTGTGCTTTGAAGAAATAAGATTGTTGTCCTTGTAAACAGATTCTTTGTCTAAACAAATACAAACACACACACACACAAACACACGTATGTTTACACACCAATACTGCTGCACTACAGGTCAAAGGTCACTGTAGACACTGCATCATACTGCTGTTGTACTTCCTGCATCAGCGGTATTTGCTTTCTGATTTTATTACCATGTGTGACTTAAGAACGTGTGTGTGTGTGTGTGTGTGTGAGAGAGAGAGAGAGAGGGAGCAGTCCTCGTCCTCAGCGTGTCCTCCAGAGCAGCCATGTTGTCATGTACACCGCTACATTACTAATGCTTTATCATTTGACTTCTTTGTGGTTTAGCTGTTTTTGTTTGTTTTCGTTTTATTGAATTATTTTTGTACTCAGATTTTCTGCTCCAGTTTTTTTTAATCAGAAATAAACTCGCTGGAACAAGCTGCTTCTCTCCGTCTCTTTGCTCACTGCTTGTTTGCGTTCGGCGATCGTTCGACCGTGTCCGTCTGCCTCCACATGCTTTACGTGTCTCGGTCCCGATGCTGGTTTTAACGTGCCCCTCGTCCTCTTCCTCTCGGTTAGAAAACACTGCGGAAACCCACTGCAGTCTGGCTTGATAAGATCGACACTCGACAGTCATTTAAACTTTACCCAGAAGCCTTTGCTCTAATCTGACACGGTTTCCTTTTTAAAATTGCAGACAAACATTTTCTATAGTTTTATACCAGGACACTTCTACAGTCGAACACTTTGGTTTAATTCGTACTGTTCTTACACAGCTAGCTAATTAGCCGGCTAGTTAAACCCCCGTTATTACCAACTGGTTTAGGAAATTTAGCATGTTGTGTATATTTATAAACTCTAATCGTTACACAATGTCTAACGGTGCTGTTGCATTACTGGGCTAGTGAATTAACTTGCTAGCTAGCTAATTAACTCTTAGTAAAAATAGTACACCAGTAAACTTTTTTTTTTTTTATCTACTCGTCAAGTCAGTATGAAGTTAAATTTCTGAGGAAGCCATTAGTTTGAGTTTGCTTGCTAGCTAGTTTGCTAATCGTCAGGTTATAGATAGCAGCTAGCTAGCTCATTTGATTAACAAACTTTTTTAAAAATTATGGACCCTTATCAAGCCAGCGGTTTCCGAGTGTGTGTGTGGTTAAGTTTGTTGACGAGGGCGCGCTAAAGCAGTACTGGAACCGTGTGTGTAGAAGTTTGCGCTATTATGCTGATAAAAATGCAACTCTTTTGTGAAGACCTGAATATTAACCAGAATAACAGGTTACATTTTAATCTTGTCAGCATAAAAGAGTGACTTTGCTGTGTGTGAAACCAAAAGTGAAAGTAAAAATGGATTGGATTTGAGTAATACAGATCACCTGCAGGTCTCTTCGTGATCATCCAGGGCTGGTGTGATGAAACGGAGGTACTGTTCAAACCCCAAAGTGCTGATACTGGAGACTCCTTCCATAAACGTTAAACAAACGTCTGGCTCAACGTCTCCTCTTCATTAGACATTCGCTTATGAGAGAATCTGTGTTACTCAAATGTGTGTGTGTGTGTGTGTGTGTGTGTGTGTGTGTGTGTGTGTGTGTGTGTGTGTGTGCTTTTTATGGTGTTTTGCTTCGTGGGGTCAGGCTGTACAAATATTAAAAGCTTTAAAAACATTCAGCATGTGTGTTTGAGTAATGACGGTATTTCTGTTCTGTAGTCGCAAATCATTTGCAAGATGACGTGCTCGCAGGCTTGGATTAGCCGGTAGGGAAGATCGAAGTGCGTTACTCGAACGCTCCACCTGGGACTCGTTATATACAAAACACGCCGAGGGGCAGTTTCCTGCAAATAACTGTAGGAGGGAGCCGTCGTGAGGAAAGGAAGTGTTGGACTGTCTCACACCTGCCTATCGGGTCCAATCCACTCAGCTTGGCTGTGGCGCCATCTACTGGATGGAGGAGGGAAAGTGACACAAAACGGGAGTGGAAAAAATGAGTTTGTGATTTAAAAAGATGTCTCGTATACAGTACGTCCATACTGTAACCTACATATACACACATGTCCAGTCTTCTCTGAAAGTATTGGAACAGCAAGGCCATTTATTGTTACTGTTGTACACTGAAGACCTTCAGATCAAACGATGAATGAGACGATAGACCTGAACTTCAGGTCCCATTTCCTGATATTTTTATATCTAGATATTAAACAATTTGGAACGTGACACTTTTTTTGAGCGCACCGGTTTTTCAAGGGATCAAGAATGTTTTGTTAGCCAGATGTGTCTTGTTCATTTGATTGTTTAAAGAATAAATAGCTCGGAACGTTTTACTCTTGGTTTGAGCTTTTGCGCTGTATTTGTTATTGAAAAGAATAAACCACCATGAAGATCAGAGAGCTGTCGAGGGGAGAAAATCACGCCGCTGTGAAGCTGAGGAAAGAGGGAACATCTATCGGAGGCACTGCAGAACATTTGGCATCGACAGTGTAATGATTTGAAATGTCCAGAAAAAGGAGGAAACCGCTGGCGTATTGAGCAACAGATGCTGAACGGGCCAAGCAAAACATCTGGTGCTGTGAAGATAAAGACCCAGGAACGTCAGTCTGACATCACCAACATCCTCCACAGGGTTTGATCTCAAACACCGAGCTCTTCAGCTTACTGACCGTGCCATTCTTATACTTTCAGAGGGGAATGTATATATTTACATTACATACATCGATTGTTACCTACATATAGGGTCATGTAAAAAAAAAATAAGTACACCCCATGGAAATGGCTTATTTTATTTTTTTATTTTTACATTTTTAAAAGCAAACATTTGATCCTCTTTCAAACCGTGCCTCCTAATAAAGGTGATACTCTATTAAATGACATTTTCGCAATTTAATTTCACAAAAATAGATCAATCACATGGAAAAAGTAAGTACACCCCTACATTTATCCCACCTTCAAATCCATAAAATTAGAATCAGGTGTTGAAGATCGGGTTCGAGTGATTAGAACCGGCGCAGGGAGTGCAGGTGGAACCGGTCTTATTTATATCCCCTCTCATATCTAGTGTCTGCTGTTCCCTTTGTTATTGAGGTGTGTGGTGTCATCATGCCAAGATCTAAAGAGATCTGTAAGGCCTTCAGGAAATACGTCTGGAAAGGGATTTAAAAAGATCTCCAGATTATTTGAAATTCATCATTCCACTGTGAGGAAAATCATCTACAAATGTGCAGATTTTAAAGAGTAGACCGTCTGATGTAAAAATAAGACTCTAAGAACCCAGTATTTCATCACAGGCTCTGCAGTAATCCTTGTAACTGTGTGTGTGTGTACGTGCATGCTTCTACCATCAGAAAGAGCTTTGCACAGGTTTGTCCTGCGTGGGAGGCGAGTCAGGAAAGAGCCTTTGCAAGACGACCGTTTTCTGATGAGCATACAGACAAAACCCAGACCTTTAGGAATAATGTGCCCTGGACAGACGAGTCAAAGATGGAGTTGTTTGGCTTGTGGTCTTGTTCAGGTGTATGAGCGTTATTAATAGGCACGGTTTCAAAGATGATCTAATGTTTGTTGTCAAAATAGCCAACAATTACCACTGGGTGTACTTATTTCGTCTCGGCTGTATACATGTATACATTACACACAAGTTTTTACATAGACACATAAAGAAATGCTGTAAAGCAAAGACGCTTTCAAAAATAATACAATTATGTTTCTACATAAAAAAAATACTATAACGAGTGGTAAATATGAATGAACTAAAGAAAGTCCGTATTTGGAGTGACGAAAGTCTTCTCAGGTTCACTTGTTTAGTTTAGAAATTTGCGGATGCTAAATTTGACTGAGCATCCTGGAGAATCCGCTGCAGTTCCTCTGACTGGCATATCCATCCATCCTTCCTTCCTTCCATCCATCCATCTTCTACCGCTTCTCCTTTTCAGGGTCGTGGGGAACCTGGAGCTTATCCCAGGGAGCATCGGGGACAAGGTAGGGTACACCCTGGTCATTATTTAACAGTGAACATGATTCTAGATGTACACAACATGAATTCCATTTTCAGTCAGAGACACGTACGCACTCTGATCTGTTCAATAGTCTGAGATTTACGGCCAGAAACGATACAGATGGGAAGTTCTCTTCACCAGTAAGAATAGAGGAGGAAGTGCTTCCAGCAGGAAGGTGCTGTTTTAATGCCCACACTGACACATGATGATGAGGATGATGAAGATGAGGATGAAGAATGATTTCCTGTGATGTAGTTAATATTGTATAGAACACTCCCTCCAGGATTTCAGCATTTTGCGATCGCAGAAATGAACACAAAATGAAGGAGCTGCGATTTTTCCAAAATACAGCAGACTCTGGCCGAGACGGGTCACGTGACGTCATCACACCACACGTTCAGAAGGAGCAGTCTTCTGTTCACGTGTGATGAACACGAGTACGGCTAACAGCTCTCATTTACCCACAAACACCACTGTGATGAGTGTGTATAACTATTTACACATACACACACACACACACACTCTCATACACACTCTCTCACACTCTGCAAGTTACATCACTTCCTGAATTCCTGTAGTTAATGTTCCTTTACAGTTTAAACTGGAATTCTCCTTTAGATTTCAGCACTAATGCTGTTAATCCTGTAACTCCAGCACTGCACCGGTGTGAAGGGAGTGTTATATTAGTGTGGTGATGAGTGGAAGAGAGACTGCACCGGTGTGAAGGGAGTGTTATATTAGTGTGGTGATGAGTGGAAGAGAGACTGCACCGGTGTGAAGGGAGTGTTATATTAGTGTGGTGATGAGTGGAAGAGAGACTGCACTGGGGTTTGATCCTGATCTAATATTAATGTCAGTGTTATTGGTGCTGCTTGATTTCACATTGATTTCTGCGATCACAGAAACCTGGAGGGTCTGTTCTTACACAGCTTCTGAACCAGGCTGGTTTAGTGACTTCATTTTAGATCAGTCAAAAACATGTCAACAATACACCCTGTGTGTGTGTGTGTGTGTGTGTGTGTGTGTGTGTGTGTGTAGGTGAACAGGAATAAAGATGCAGATGAAAACCCCACACTGCTCCTTCAAGACTCAAGGAAAATGAAAAACTCGACTAAAACCCAACTACTGAAAACTCAAAAACCCCTCAAGAGTGTGCAAAACTCCTAAAAGTAAACACACCCTGCTGACAACAAACACCAGCGACACCCAGTGGACAATCGAGTGCTGCAGTTTGAGCTAAACGTGTTTATATCAATTAAAGATTATTGTTGCAAAGTTACAATTTGCTGTTTGTCAAGTAATGAAGTCATATTTATTTTGAGTGTGTGCGTGTGTGTTTTAAAAGTGGGTATTCTGGGTATAAACAGCTGTAATATAAATACATAGATTCAGAAAACACGAACACTTAATGTCATAAATAACATGTAAATACATTTGAAATGTAAAGAGAAATAAATATGATTAGAATGATTTTTTTCTGTCTGGAGGATTTGAGTCTCATTCCAGTCTCTGTAGTAATTAAACTCAACATGGCAAAGACAGAAAGATTCTTTTTCTTTGAGCCACACGGAATTGAGTGTGAACTTTTCTTGTTGCAGGTATGTTATTAAATAATAATAATAATAATAATAATAAGACATGCATGGTAGGCTGATGGGCGTGTCTAAAGTGTCCGTAGTGTATGAGTGGGTGTGTGAGTGTGTATGTAATTGTGCCCAGTGATGGACTGGCACCCTGTCCAGGGTGTACCCCATGCGCCTTGTGCCCCATGCTCCCTGGGATAGACTCCAGGTTCCCCGTGACCCTGAAGAAGGAATAAGCGGTAGAAGATGGATGGATAGATGGATACTCATAAAATTAAACACATTCTATGTTTGCATGATGCTCAAGCTTGATTGGATGCCACAAATTAGGTTGGACATTAATTTGCAAAACATGAGGTTGAGGAACACAAGGGAGAGGTGATCCAGCAAGCTGACAGCAAGTTCTACCAAATGCCATCATAGAAGTAGGGCTAAATAATGTATGATGATCGTGGTGATACAATGATGCATTGCAGCCATAACATTTCAGCAATGCTGCAGGAGTTTGGGTTTTTGCAAAAGTACATCATGACATTTTTATAAAACAGTTTGTTCTGGTTCACTAATTTGATTAGTCGTGCGACATTCCAAGAGAGTTTACGAAAGGAAATTCTCATATCATGTACTCTCATATTATGAACTGTATTAAGACACCTTGGATACAGGGAATACCGGGTTATAGTTTCTGTTTGTGTGTCTCTGTGATATCAAACACCTATGATGAATCTATATATTTAATTACCTCTCTGAATAAGCTGATCAACTGCCATCCTTTAATATAGCTGAAACATATAGACTTATTTTGTAGTATGACCCTGTGCGCTGTGTGTTTTGTCTGTCTGTCTGGCCCCTGCCCCAGTAGAAACTGTATACCCACTGCTGTTATCAATGTGTATAAATACTATAGCTTTGCAGGAATAAACTGGGATGTTTCTATTAGCATGCATGTGTCAGCGTGTGTTCATCTTAGACTCCCCAGGCCTGAACGCTCTACAGTAAACCACACTTTCTAAAAGTTAATAGAAGTAGAAGAAAAAAAAAGGCCGGAAGGTATGACGGATGATCTGGAAGAGATAATCGGAAATTCCTGAGATACATGGAAATCTAACAGTGTATATTTAGTATAACCACACTGGGACATTTCACTGTTTAACATGCCACTTGTCCTTGGTCACCGCATAAACTCAGTCCACACAGGATTTTGTAGACTTTTTTGTAATTGTCGCAGCGATAAATGCTTTCTTTTACTGTGGCTTTGTTAAAAAAATTTGTGATGCAATTCTGGTATCATCTTCTGTACATCCTGGATACAGTGTCTGCTATGTCATATTCCCTTCATTCACCATTGACTACGTTTGCCGAAATTGATTAGATTTCATTCTGACTATTTGCTTCAAAACAATATTTTGGCGTGATTGGCGTCACTGTTACTGACAGAGAAAAGAGGAGGCCATCCCTCCCACCCACAGAGCACACACAATTTTGCTCCCTTAACTCAATCTCTAGACAACCGACAACATGGCGAGTCTGGCTCTTTCTGGCCAAAATATTTTCCTCTCTGCTTTCCTTTTTAGTAGTTGTCTTTCTCTTCGGAATCTCCAGCTAAATTCCAATTCTTTTTGATTGCAAGTATGTACAGTGTTTGATGTATACTAATATACAATTAAGCTACATATACAATACAGACTGACTGCAATTCAAGATAAATTTCCACACTTTTTAACGCCTTCACACACAGCCTCAGGCAGTAAACACTCAGCGACTACAAAATGCTTTCAATCTGCAAGCGGATCCAGCCTTTTGATCAGCCTCAATGAAAAATGTGCAGCCAGAGAAGTCTTAAATTACAACCAGAAGGGACTTGTGGATTTTCATATTTGAAAAAATTGGAGCCATATTTTCTCTTCCCCACGTTTCTGCTTTGTGACAAAGTCACAAGGAGTATCTTTTGCATGCCAGGGGCTGTTGCTCTTGACTCCTATTTTGTTCACTCCCTTCGCCAACAGTGAGAACAAAGCTGCATGTTGAGCTCGGTGCTGCCCCAGACAACTGCCTCAGGCTAAACAAATCCTTGAAGATACTTTGCAAGGGTTTTTCCTGTCTCAATCTTTATAAACAGATTTCTGCCATACTACAAATGAAGCAAACCATGTTTAGACTCATATTTGATGCAAACGGTGTCCTTAGACACTAGAATAAAAAACAATGTTGAGTACATTTTCAGTTGTTCTAAGCTGCTTCTGATTGATTTCAATAGAGTCATTAACCTTGCCAAATAGGAATGTTGATGTAGGACCTGTTTTTATCCCCTCTAATAAAAACCATTCTCATGAGAACTTTTTTTTTTGTTTAAATAACTAGCATGCCTAATGAAAGACATTCTTGAAAAGGTTTTTATTTATTCATTTATTTTTAAAAGAAACTTGCTATCAGACTCGATATGTCCTATTCCTCTAGGGTGTAAACATCAGAATCTTGTTGTCATTCATCACTACGTGGGGCAATATAAATTGCATGCTCAATAATTACTCATCAGTTTCTGATTCATCATTCATCCTGCCTTTCACCAATAAGCTACCGAGAGAGTAAATGGCGCACTTATATAGCGCTTTACACTGTGTCTCATTCACACGCACACTCCCACACCAATGGTAGCGGAGCTGCCATGCAAGGCGCTAACTTGCCATCAGAGCAACTTAGGGTTCAGTGTCTTGCCCAAGGACACTTCGGCATGTGGAGTCACCCGGGCCGGGAATCGACAACCCGCTCTACCACCTACACCACAGCCGCCTGAGTAAAGTAAAAGTGTCACTTGGTTACCATATCAAAGGTATACTATACTGTATGTCTGAAAGGTTGTGGACACCTGACCAATCACACCTATACATGCTTTTTGAACACCTTATTCCAGATTTAGTCCCCTTTGCTGTTATAATATGGCTTCTGGAATGTAGCCTACCATCGGGAGCAACATGAAGTTCAGTGTCTTGCCAAAGGACACTTCAGCATGTGGAGGCATTAATGGACAACCTGCTCTACCAACTAAGCCACAACCACCACGTCGTCAAAGACCTCATTGTGTCGCCATGTTGACATAGACCTCGCAATGTGCACAAAGACATTGGCATGCTGGAGCTTCTTTGGCTCTTAGAGCCAGTGAAGGGAAATTATAATGCTACAGCATACAAACTAATCCAATATAATTGTGTGCATCCAAATTTTGTGTCAACAGTTTGGGGAAGGCCCACATATGGATGTGATGTGTGTATATACATCGTATAGTGTAAAAGACAAATTAAACATACACGATAACATTGACTGTGTCCCAGGCCTCCTTGCCCACCCTAAATAATGATGCAATGAGCGAATCCCAACAGTCGCACCCAGCTAGTGGAAAGCCTTTCCCGAAGAGTGGAGGTTATTATAAGAGCAACGGGGAAAAACTGGAATTAAATGTCAAACAAGCACATATAGGTGTGATGGTTAAGTGTGCACAAAAATTTGGTCATATAATTTAATAATGGTTCATTTCTGTCATATTTTATTTGTGTGTGTGTGTGTGTGTGTGTGTGTGTGTGTGTGTGTGTGTGTGTGTGTTTGTGTGTGTGTGTGTGTTGCATATGCTCCCAGTTGCACTCGTATGCTTTATAATGAACAGTTCCTGATTTAGGTAGATATTTTAAAAACAGCAAGGCCCTTCAATGAATAATAATACACATTCCCAGTATTGTATTCACCTAATTCAAAGGGAAGAAACTAATAAATTACTGCAGTCCTGCTACAAGGCTTAGATATCCTGAACACAAAATGTTCTGCTCTTATATAAAAATGCAGCACACAAAATTTATTTCACATTTCCCCATGTTCCCACATGTTCATCTTTTTTTATTTTTTATCCAAAAAGCTTCAGTATGAGGCAATCGCATGCTTTTTTTTCCTTTTCTTTTTTTGCCCAAATACCTATGCTCATTGTTCTCCCCGTGCTGTGGGGGTTTCCTCCGGGTACTCCGGTTTCCTCCCCCAGTCCAAACACATGCATGGTAGG
>JAOUWY010000045.1:18416988-18430108 GCA_025728095.1 Prietella phreatophila | reverse complement strand
ACACACACACACACACACACACACACACACACACACACACACACACACACACACACACACACACACACATTCACACAGACAGAGACTGGAAACAATTTTCCCAAATTACAGCCAACAGTTTACACTTTATACCTAGTTTACAATACACAGACAGTGTGTGTGAGTGTGTATCTACACTGTGTGTGTTAGTGTGTATCTACACTGTGTGTGTGTGTGTGTACCTATATTGTGTGTGAGTGTGTATCTACACTGTGTGCAAGTGTGTATCTACATTGTGTGTGAGTGTGTATCTACATTGTGTGTGTGTGTATCTACACTGTGTGCAAGTGTGTATCTACATTGTGTGTGAGTGTGTATCTACATTGTGTGTGAGTGTGTATCTACAGTGTGTGTGTATCTACACTGTGTGTGAGTGTGTAGCTATACAGTGTGTGTGTGTATCTACATTGTGTGTGAGTGTGTATCTACACAGTGTGTGAGTGTGTATCTACACAGTGTGTGTGTATCTACACTGTGTGTGAGTGTGTATCTACACAGTGTGAGTGTGTATCTATACAGTGTGAGTGTGTATCTACAGTGTGTGTGTATCTACACTGTGTGTGAGTGTGTATCTACAGTGTGTGTGTATCTACACTGTGTGTGAGTGTGTATCTACACTGTGTGTGAGTGTGTATCTACAGTGTGTGTGTATCTACGCTGTGTGTGAGTGTGTATCTACACTGAACTCTTAACTGTATACTGAGTTTATTGTGTATAATAAATGATTGTTTTATTTACATATGGGAGGGGCAGGGCGGAGTTTCACACATGTGCCTTACCAGAACCATTCTGATTGGTTACTGGCTTTTGACAAGCTCCATTAGTGATTTTCATTCATTGATAAAACTTCCTTTCTGTATTTACTGTTCAAAAAGAAAAAAAAGAATTCCTCTTTAACCAATCAGACCGCTTCCATTTCTCCCCTCAGCCAATAACATCAAAGAGATCCCATGTAATTTTGCCTACCAATTTTTACCGAATTTTTAAGTATGACTTTTGGCAGCTGGCATAGCATGCGGAATCTCTCCTAAGACTCCGCCCCCTTCCTGTTTTTTTTTTTTTTTGCTCCTTCTCTTCCTGTCGTAACTGTGTGTGACTCTGGTCGCCATGGCGACAGTTGCCGTGGCATTTACGCCTGTCCTCCTCTCTCTGCCATCCTGCATCCAGCATGCCATCGCTTTTTGTTTGAAGGAATCGGGGAAAAAACCTCCTGTGGTAACGTATACACATCAGCCTGCTGTCTCCATGACAACACGCACGTGCACACACACACACACACACACACACACACACACACACCCTCCATTTCCACTCTATTCCAAACCAAAAGGTGCCAATACAAAATAACTAAATATATTTAATTGTTAGTTTTTGAAAAAATAAGTAAACATTTGATCCTCTTTCAACAGTGCCTATTAATAAAGTTGATAAAGTTGATATTTTGTAGCCATTTTGAACAGAAAACAGATCAGTCAGATGGAAAAAGTAAGTACACCCCTACATGTGGGCGGCTGTGGATCAGGTGGTAGAGTGGGTTGTTACTAATCGTAGGGTTGGTGGTTCGATTCCTGTGCCGGGTGAGTCCACATGCCGAAGTGTCCCTGGGCAAGACACTGAACCCCAAGTTGCTCCCAATGGCAAGTTAGTGCCTTGCATGTCAGCTCTGCTACCATTGGTGTGTGAGTGTGTGTATGAATGGGTGAATGAGACACAGTGTAAAGCGCTTTGGATAAAAGGTGTTTCATTTGCTATGGAGGTGTGTGGTGTCATCATGCCAAGATCTCTAAAGAGATCTGTAAGACCTTCAGAAAAAGGTTGTGGTGTGAGTCTGGCAAGGGATTTAAAAAGATCTCCAGATTGTTTGAAATACATCATTCCACTGTAAGGAAAATCATCTACAAATGTGCAGATTTCAGACGACTGACAATTAGTCCAGGACATTCAGCCCAAGATCAGACCGTCTGATGTAAAAATAAGTCTCCAAGAACCCAAAAAATTTCATCACAGGATCTGCTAGTAAGTCTTGCATCTGTGTGTGAAAGTGCATGCTTCTACAATCACAAAGAGAGAATACAGGTGTGACCTGCGTGGGAGGCGTGTCAGGAAAGAGCCTTTGCAAGACTACACTTTTCCCATGAGCATATAGGCAAAGACCAGACCTTTTGGAATAATGTGCTCTGGATAGATGAGTCAAATATAGAGTTGTTTGGTCACAGTAACAGCAGACATGGCGCAGACCAAAAACAGCTTTTCAGAAGAAGCACCTTATACCATCTGTGAAGCACGGTGGTGGAAATGTTATGGTTTGGGGTTGCTTCACTACCTCAAGGACTGGATAGCTTGAATTCATTGATTCGACTATCAATTCTGCATCATATCAAAGAGTGCTTGAAGATAATGTGAGGACATCTGTCAGAAAGTTGAAGTTGAACAAACGGACCTTTCAACAGGATAATGATCCTAAGCACACAAGCAAATCCATGAAGGAATGGCTCAAATAGAAGAATTGGAGGGTTATGGAATGGCCAAGTCAAAGCTCGGATTTGAATTCCATTAAAATGTTGTGAGGGGATGTGAAACAGGCAGAACATGCAGAAAACCGACAAACATCTTGCAGCTGTAAGAATATTGCATGGAAGAGCGGTCAAAAATTCCAGCAAGCCTGGTGCACAATTAGACAAAACACCTACAACACCTTCTGCTAAAGGGGGCAATACTAGCTTCTGACGCCATACTTACTTTTTCCACAGAAGAGTATCACATCTTTTGATGTTTCTGTTGAATAAATATCTGAAAAAGCTTTCTTTGTGGTATTGTTCAACTACATCAACTTTATTAATAGACACTGTTTCAAAGATGATTGCTCGTCCAAAAAGGCAACAATTTCTATGGGGTGTACTTACCTTTTCATGACTGTACATATATAGTTTGTTATAATGTTTATTTTACATTTTCATTCTTTAATTACAATTTCCTATCATTATTAGCTACTTATACATATAGTTTACTTATTTTATATTGGCAGCCTCGGGCCCCTTATTGGATAGAAAACCCTATCTCTCTCTCTCTCTCTCCTAATAATTTAGTATTTCAGTCCATATAACTTTCCATAGTCACATTTTTCCGTATCGTTGTGTGATTACTTCATTATTTCAGTTTCTCTATGTTTTCTGCCCATTTTAAAGTCTTTTACTTTATTTATCTTTATCATTTAACAGCTTTCAGTGGGGAAAAGCTGTGATCTTAGTTAAGTTGATTTTCTTCAGTTTTTTTCCATTCTTATTTTTCTTTTAGGTAGATTTATTGTGAAAGACTGAAGCTCTGTTTTCTGAGACATTTTCCTACATGATCACTCAGTCACTGACTCACAGTAGTGATGGGCATCATTTAGTGATTCGGTAAATCTGAACCACCACAAAACACTGAGCAGATAAAGCGTGTATATGATCCAAAAGTCATGTGAAAATAGGTGTAGATTAATCTCTATGTTCTTAAGGTGTTATTAATCTCTTTACGTGTTGAATCACTGACGTTATTGTTTGCATGTATTAAAACGGTGTTATAATAATTATTATATAATTATTATTACCTAAATTAGGCTGTGCTCCATTGTGCTTGTTTTAGTGTCTCACTTGCAAATCAGTTTGCTCCATTCACTTAAACAATGAGTTGGTTAAAATGAGTCACTTGTTTGTGATTCACTCCATTCACTTAAAGAAATCATTTAAAAGGAATCACAGGTTTATGATGCGTCCCATTCACTGAAGGAGTCATTTAAAAGAAATCATTTAAAGGAATCACTTGATTACGATTTTCCCCATTCACCTAAAAGAGTCATTTAAAATGAATCACTTGTTCATGATTTGCCTCATTCACTTAAAGGAGTCATTTAAAATGAATCACTTGTTTATGATTTGCCCATCTCTTTGACTCACTCATTGTCATTCCCACTGCCTGAGTTTTCATGGCTTGGCCACTGAACATGACTGAGCTTGTGCTTCACATTAATGCATTTCCACAGCACAGATAAAATCCCCCACGCTTTTCTTTTGACCCCTGTAGTCAGCCCTGTGGCCCTGTCTTGATGCTGTGCTGTGTGTGTGTGTGTGTGTGCAGGATAAAAACACAACCTGTAGGCTGGCTTCAGAGATTGTGTTGTTTTGCTTTGTCATGTGATGTGAATCTATGAGTGTGTTAATGTCTTGCTGTATTAAACGTATGTGTATGTTCGTGTGTATGTGTGTAAGAAGACAATGGCTTCAATTTACAGTAAGCTAAAGCTAAAACTAATGCAAACTCTCCATCATAGGAGCGATTCCAATTGCCCTTGCATTACCGAACAGTCGTTTCTTCTGAACAGCTCCAGTTGACTCACGTGGTCAGTCACGGCTGTGTCCCAAAAGCTAGTTTAATTCTAAACAACAACCATAAAAAGATGTGTGTAGGTGCAGCATCACGAGTCTCTAGAAAAGAAAATGACCGACACAGGACTCACTAAACACTAAACACATCAGATCTCTAGCGGTATGTTCCAGAGAACGTATTTACATTTGTAAACAGACTAGACGTGGGCTTCAACATGACTCGGTTACAGTTTCCACAAATTAGATTAGTCTTTTTTGAGATTTAACTTGGACTTTGCTCTTCAAGATGTGACTTGGACCTTTAGTTGATGGATTTTTGACTTGGACATGAGGGTTATATTAGTGACTCTGATTTTATACACTGCTGGGTGTTTACATCTTGAGTTACTGCCTTTCGACATGGTTTCCTGAAGGAATTCCAACCATTCCTGCCCGCACCCGAGGTTATTATTAGTGCCAAACATCCATGTACCACATATGAAAACGCACATGACCTTCTTTGTCCAAAAAAACCTTTATATTGTCTGCTCCTGTATGTTCTTACAGTGATTAGCAGTCGTCTCTCACACTTGACTGGGTAATATGCACCGTCTCATGATATAAATTCTCAAACGCTTGTGATGTTTCTTAAAAATTCTGTCTTAGTAAGTATATTACTAAGCATAAAATTCTAGCTTTTGGGACTGAGCCTAGATATTACCTCACTATTCTGAAACAAAAGACATGAGTGGCCCATTCGCATGAGCACTTGTTTAAAAGGACCCAGTAAATCAGGTTCAAACAGTGAAAATGAATCTGATTCACTGGAGTTGATACAGTGAGCTGATTCACTCAGGGTGATGCTTGGTTCAGCACCACAATAAACTCCGATTCAAATAACTCTTTTTTAAATTTATTTTTTATTTCTGTCCAATTCTATTTCTTCCATCCCAAACCCAGATTCGCTACAGAAAGGACAAGGTGCGGTCTAAACAGACTCCCACCTTTTCAGTCGTGACCGGAGTGAAAGATCTGTCCAACGGCTGTGCTATCGCTGCCACCATACACTTCTACTGCCCCCAGATTCTGCCTCTAGAGGGTAAGAGATCAGTCACAATCAGCTGTGTGTATATAACAATGGATTGGATAATTTTCACACCACTTGAGTATCAAAAACAACTTTTAATGCGTCCTCATTATATATGTCATAAGGGGAAGTCATTAAAGGCTTGTTAAAACTCAGAGACTTGTGCCTCAAATACAGTGTTTGCTTGTTATCTTCCTTTGTAGAGGTTTGTTTGAAGGACACCATGTCAGTAGCAGACAGCTTGTATAATCTGCAGTTGATCAGAGAGTTTTGCAGTGATCATCTGCAAGGCTGCTGCCCCCTAGTGTTGGAGGACCTACTGTATGCCCCGCCCATATTAAGGGTGAGACGCACGGAAGAAAAACTCTACTCTAACCTGCATGTTACTTTTGTTGGAGTTATTTCTTGAAGACTGAAATGATGTTTGACATCTAGGTAAATATCATGTGCTTCCTGGCTGAGCTACTGGCTGTGTTTGAAGTGCAGAAACCTGATATCATCAAGCCAGTGCACACCCTGGACCTGACAGGTACATGCATGCTCCTGTTATTATTCACAAAGATGAAACATCTGGTTAGTGTACCTACACAAGGCCTGAAAATTTTATGTAGTAGATTCTTAGGTATTTGCAGGCTTTCCATCAAACAAGGAAATAAATTGTACCAATGAAGTAAAAAATCAAGTCCCACACCTTTCCTAGGTGGGTATTGGCCAATCATGGCTTAAAGTGGATGGTAGCCTTAACAACAGAGCCACCACTCTACCAGGATCTCTTGACTTATAAGGATAAAACCTTAGACAATTGTACCACTCGAGAACATAAAACAAGTTAAATCTTTGTACTCAGAGGATGACAACGTAATTGTGGCCAAAAGGCAAATCTTAACTTAAGCACACCAAATTTCTGCACTACCTTTGTTCTCTAGATCCCTCTGGTTTAGATGACTGCACTAGCCCTATCAATGGCAACAGGTAACTCTCAAAATGAACAGCATCTGCCAATGTATGTACTGGTACCACTTTTATATATTTCACCATTTGAATTATGGGACTTGTTGCTTTGTGGCAGTGGATCACCATTCCTGCTTAAGCAACCCATCTTGTCATTGTCATCCCCTGTATCTTCTGGTGGACGAACAGGTGAGATAGCAGAGCTTGCTGTATATTAAGGTAACGAGATTTGTAGCCCATGTGGCTCTGCATGCTTGAACAATTCTTGGTTTATGTTTTGCTTTGTGATGCTTTCAGAGGGTCGGGGATGGAGTACAAAACAGATCAGGTATGCCACTTCTTATTTTTTGTGTAAAATATGAACAGAAAAGATGCTTATCTGGTTTGACTGTGTTGAGATTATACATTACCATGTGAGGACAAATTTGTAATTCTATCCTTCTCTTTATCTCACTCTTTTTCTATTAGTCGTCCTCTCTCTGCTGTGGCTTTTAGCATTCCTTTTCCTTTGGACAGTGACGTGGATGTCGTCATGGGCAATCCTCTGTTCCGCTCAGCTAGCACTGACAGCCTCACCATGACAACAAACCCTGCTTTGTACACTCCTCCTGAGGATCTGAGTAAGCTGATTGGTCAGGCTCCACTGGGGGAGTTGCCCGCCATTGAGGAGGCACTGCAAGTCATTCACAAAGTGCAGAATGAACCACGGCAGCGTCCAGAGGGAGCACCAGCAGGTTTTTTCCTCCACTCCCCTGACAAGGAAAAGACCAGACTGAGCAGCTCTGCCCCATGCCAATCTGGGATGATGTACAGACCAATTGGTAGGGAAGGAATTAGTGACAGAAGGCCAACAGGTTGTTCTAGAGATTCTGACACATCAGAAGACCCCGGAACACCCACCAATGGACTGAGAGGAGGCCAAATGACAAGTTTTGCTGAGTGCAGGAAAAGACTTCCTGAGTCCCCAGGGACATCCAGGGTTCTGGGATCAGAGGAACCTTCAAGCCCAGGGATGATGAGCCCTGCTGGCACAGCAGAGGCTCAGGAGCTAGGGGCACAGTTGGAGGAAAAACGTAAAGCCATTGAAGCACAGAAGAGGCGGATTGAGGCCATCTTTACCAAGCACAGACAGAGACTCGGCAAGAGTGCCTTTCTCCAATTACAACGGGAACAAGGGGAAGGAGGAAATGGAGTCAAAGAGGAGGTGGATTCACTTAGTCTAGATGAAAGGTTGACTCGAATGGAGGAAGCACTGCAGAAGGAAGAAGAGAAGGAGAAAGACAAGAAAAAAGAGGAAATGGAAGAGAAGGGTGGGTTTCAAGATGTCCAAGCACCACCCAAACTGGAGAAGCAGGTGACATTCTCACTGGAGCCGAAGAAGATGCTGGAGAAAGAGCTGCCACTGGGCGAATACAATGAGGCAGTGTCGAAGCTAACCTCCACCTTACAGGCACTACAGAAGGACATGCAGCGTCTCACGGAACAGCAGCAGAAGCTGATGGGAAAGAAAACATCTGCACCATCATCATCCAAAACCACGCCATCAAAAACGACCCCATCTCCAAGCAAAGCATGGGTCATACCAGCAAGTCCAAAAATCTCAGCCACACCCCCTCGTCTCTCACGTGAATCCACCCGTGACATTTCACCCTCAGGGTCACCATCACGTCAAAGTGACCTTAAATCACCCAAAACATCCAAAACATCCACGCGTAGACTTTATAACAATTCTCCCCCTCCTAAGAGCCCCAAACGACACCACTCCAGCCGCCCTTGTGACCTCAATTTCCAGCCCCTCACCCGTGTCCTCTCACCTCCCCAGAACGTTGACACGCTACCCCACCTTCGCCGTGTCTCTCCCAGTCAGTGTCAGGTGCAGACCAACTCCTGCCTTCGAATCGGAGGTCCACGTACACCCCAGGAACCTGAAACTCAACTCCAACCGCAATCAGCCCAAGAAAGTGCAGAGTCTGAGTCCGGGTCCAGCGATGAGCACACTCCACTGTTCAACCTGGAACTGGAGCCCACTGATCCTGCACCGCCCCCTGCTGGTAAATATCCACACCTGTGATTATGGCATTGTATATTTAGAAAAATGCTATTCTGGTAATGCAAGCTCACTCAGCAGACTTTTATCCCTCACCCTACAGTGGAGTGTGCTGTGGGCATCTGTGGTGGCAGTAGCTCTGGAGCACCCTCTGAGTGCTCATTTCTCAGTGACGTGCTCATCAGCACCTCTCAGAGGCAGGAGGAAGGAGAGACAGATCAGGAGCAGCTCGACATCTTCTCCTCTGACTCCATGAGTGACCACACAGAGACCGAGAGCAGAGCAGGGCTCAGCTTCTACTTTAAGGTAGAAAGAAAGAAAGAAAGAGGAAACTAGGATTCTAGAAAGAAGATAAAAAAGACTTAAAAATAAATAAAATAAGGCTCCAGGTTCCCCCGTGACCCTGAAAATGAGTAAGCGGTAGAAGATGGATGGATGGATGAAAAAAAATAGTTTTAGAAGGAATAAAGAAAGTTTAAATTTTCAGTGAAAGAAAGCAAAAATAGAAAAATTATGTGAGATGAAGAAATGTTAGATTTAGAATTTAGAGTGTGTGTTTGTATGTGTGTGTGTGTGTGTGTGTGTGTGTAGGAGGAGGGTCTGTCAGAGGAGGAGATGGCACTGAAGAGAGCATTGCTGCTAGAGCGACAGCAGAGGCGAGCAGACGAGCTGAAGAGACGGAGAGAGAGACAAGAGCAGGAGAACCCAAGGTGACACACACACACACACACACACAGACACACACATTCTATATACTACACACTCTCTAAACCTCTCCTTTTTGTCCTGCAGTCATGTTTCTTCTACAGACAGTCTCCTCCCGTCTGTGATTCCACTCCTTTCCCAGTCTCTTCCCACCACATATGGCCCTCCCTTGCCATCCCAGACTGCACATGCCCCAAGGACACCTCAGGCCACGCCCCCTGGGACGCCACAAAGACGTGGCGGGTTCACAAAGGCGGAGTACGAGCGAAGGCATCAGCTGAAGATAATGACAGACCTGGAGAGAGTGCTGAAGCAGAAACCAGCACAGCGCAGCAACAAGAAACAACACACACACTCACCACGCAAGGAGAAAAAAGGTACACACACACACACACACACACACACACACACACACAAAGATAAAACATACATTCATGTTCTGAATAAAAAAATATATATTTTTATGACCTTTGCATCTGAAGAAGCAGGTCTTATTTTAGCTTCTAAGTGATAGTTCCACGCACCTTTTCATCTTCTGCACCAGACTGGGTCATTTTCTGTGGGCCAGGTTTAAAGAACTTTACAGTTTCGTAAAAGGTTCCAGAATCAGTGTAAGCACGGTTGCTACTGTTGAGGGTCTAGCCATCCATGGTTCTTTAAGAGCTAATCTAGCACTCTAATGGGTCTGGGGAAAAAAATTAAGGGTTCTACAAACTGAGAGTTGCCATGAGAGAAGGTTTAGAAAACTCCTTTTGAAAGCTGGATTCATCCAAAGAACCCTGAAGAACCCCACTGTTACCTTTAAACTGACATGTTTAATGTTCTCCTGTTCTGTTGTGTTTTTGCTCGGTAGCAGAACAGCCGAAAATTGTCCAGCCCAACGGCCCCCTGCCTCCACACAAACTCACCAGGTACCAGGCTTGTCCTCTTCCTCGGAGGTATACACTCCCTCCTTCATTGTCTATCTCTTTCAAACTGTCTGTCTTTTTTATTTTTTATTTCACCCAGCACCTCTGACCCCGCCTCTAAATTGATGTCCCCTGGCTGCCCGGCCAATCAGAACAGAGAGAAGGATTGGGAAAATGGCTCTAATGCTTCTTCTCCAGCATCGGTCACAGAATATACTGGTGAGGACGAGGATTAGCTGCTCTGTTTGATTTTATTTTTGTTGAGTTTTTCATCAGATCCTGTTCTAAAGCATGCTTCACACTCTGGCCTTATCCAAAATCTTTCTGTGGCCAATATGAAATCAGGAGAGATTTCAGATTTTTTCCAGAAGAACGTGGAAGAATGAATAGCATCTAAACATGAGGACTTTAGGAATTTATTCATTTCTAGGCACTTTTTTCCACAGTGAGTTCCAGTTCAGACCACCATGTTGAGGATCAGGAGCTTTGAAGATTCTTTGCTCAGAACCCCTGAGCCACAACTCCTCAGTTACATCACTATAATTTCAACAGACATAAATGATAAATGTCTGCCTTACACGTCACTAAACACTTCCGTTTTGTTGTTTCTGTGTGTTCAGGACCCAAATTGTTCAAGGAGCCAAGTTTCAAGTCCAACAAGTTCATCATCCACAATGCTCTCTCACGCTGCTGCCTCGCAGGAAAGGTCAACGAGAGTCAGAAGAACAAGATTGTGGAGGTACAGGACCTTCAGTGCATCACACAGATCTGACCCTTCCATTTTAGCATGCATTTCCGTAGATAAACTCATTCTACACTCACCAACGCACGACCACTGATGATCCAACTGTATGTGGAGGCATGGCCTTTAATAGTTATGTGTGATTCTGACCTTTAATGAAATTTTTCTTGCGTGATAATGCAAATCAAATTTGGATTAGATTAGACAAATCAAAATAGTTCATTTAAAGCGTGATAAAATCACCTACATCCTTCACACACAGCTGGATATAAAGAAATAAACAATAAAAAAAATAATAGGATGTGTTGGATCAATTGGTATTGTAAAGGCTGCTGAATAATGAGTGTGAAAGCCGTAATGTTCAATTAAACCAGTGCAGTGTTTAATGTGATAAGTACATCTTATCTCATCCCTGTCTTCTTTATCCCAACATCCAACCGCTTGCGTTTCCTAGGAAATGGAGAAAAGCTCGGCCAACCACTTCCTCATCCTCCTCCGTGACTCCAACTGTCAGTTCCGCGCCGTCTACACACTGGATGTCCAATCAGATGAGATGCAGAGGCTGTGTGGCGTCGGTCCACGAGCAATTCCCTGCTCTTCAGTGGAGGCCATTTACAAGTACAACTCGGATAGGAAGCAGTTCAGCGCGCTGCCGTCTCGCACCGTGAGCATGAGTGTGGACGCCTTCACTATTCCGGGCCACTTATGGCAAACCAAGAAACAAAGCACACCCAAAAAAACAGCCACTCCTAAATAGGAAGACGATGCCTTCACAGCAGGAGTCTACTCGGTCTTGGGAGACTCTTTGATGGACTGTTCTGGTTCTCCCGTTATTGGATTGAAAAGGAGCGCCAATATCTGTGTGACAATTTATCCCCAAATCTTAGCAGCTAACCATGAACTTTGAACAGTAACAGAACAGAATCTTGGCTACTGGAGCTTGTATCATCTAGCATGTTTGGGTGAAGTGTTGCCTGAACATCATCCAGACAAAACAGAGGGGGAAAAACAAGTACATTTTGACAAAACAAACATTTTCTCAAACTTGGTATTTCTTACAACATAAAAATCCTCCAAAATTGCATGTAAATGATAGGAATCGAGCACGAGTCATACCACCTGAGCACTTCTAAAGAGCCAGACTAGTTCAGATTGTCTGAGACACTGAGTTTTGACTGATGATTAAAAATAAATAATAAAAAAAAAAACATTGCTGCTAATACTCTCCTAACACTCACATTTGGCCTTAAATCCAGTTGTGATTGGACAAGAGACTGTAGGATTTCTGTGCCAACTTGTTAGAAAAGTTACGAGAAGCAACGACTGCATGGAGATTAGTTTGTAAAGGCTTGTACTCAGGAAACTGATGCGAAAAATCAGATTCCTCACACGTTCATAATTATCCAAGTCATGAAATCTGATCTGAGGTCTGCACTCCTGTTGAAAATGTTTCGTGTTTGTTGCGACTGTATTTATACTTGTATTTGGACATTTAAAAAAAAAATGGTTAGATGAGAAGAGTTTAAACTCGAGTAATTGAATGTTTGTTCATGTATCCTCTGATGAACTTTTAGACCATCAAACATCAAAACACAATCTTTAGTTCTTAGTATTTTTATGGAACACCGTTAGAGGATCTCCTCAGCGAGGGAAGACAACCGTGAGAACCTCCAGATAGGAAATGTGAAGCATGGCGTAAGGGTTGCTCCAAGATTTGGGAACTTGGTATAGAATTAGAAACGAAGAGCCAGTTATGGAAGATTTAAATGGACACAACCATCACCAGTTCTCAATCTCGCAAAATGATCAAACCGCTAGAACGCCATAGTCTTCAGTTTTCATGACGTACACGGGAGAACGACATGCTTTAGGAAGCTACGGAGTTGGAGATGTGTCGCAATCCCCCGTTTTCTGAAAGAATTCTGAAGAGACTGAAATATTACTTTTGATTCAGCTTGGTAAATGTGTGTCCAGTAGCCACTTAGAACCTCCATTTTACATGATACATACATATTAGCGATTGTGTCCAACGTTGTGACATTGGAAACTGTACAATGTTCCATTTTCATGTCTGTAAACATCAAATAAACGAAGCCATTTCAGGTTTCGCTTCTCAACTGGATGAACTTCTAAGCCCTTCGATTCAACCCTACTTCCTTTAAAACCCAGATGAGGATGGTTTCCCTTCTGAGTCGGGTTCCTCTCAAGGTTTCTTCCTCTTAAACATCTTAGGGAGTTTTTCCTTGCCACCGTCGCTACTCAGTGGCTTGCTCAGTTGGGATAAATTCTATTTATGTT
>JAOUWY010000045.1:18207066-18224426 GCA_025728095.1 Prietella phreatophila | reverse complement strand
ATCTAGAACATGTAAACCGGGAACATGACAGGAGTATTCTAAACCCGACTCATGTAAACACCTTAATCACATTATTACCTTACTTAGATTAAGGGCAATAATCAGATTACTGCTGTCCATGTAAACGTAGTCACTGATGACAATTTTTGGGTGAACTGCCGTGTTAAATGGTAGGGATTGGAATGACCGAAAGGTGTCGCTGTGGCGCAGTTCCGCTCGCAACTCTGCTAAAGAAGACGACGAAGAAGAAATTAGAGGCGGAAGAAGGAAGACTCAAAGTGGAATAATAATATAATAATAAGAAGAAGAAGAAGAAGAAGAAGAAGAAGAAGAAGAAGACGAATAATAATAATAGCTGTTTAATTTGTTCACTTATTGGGGGATTTTAGATTGGAGGTCGGTATGGCGGCTTTTAGATTCAGTTCAGGTAATTCATTTCAATTGATCATTCATTTAGCCATCTTTTAAAATAAAAATGCACGTGTACATGAGCCTTAAAAACACTCTATAAACAAATCAATAAGAAATAACTGTGGGTGTGTTGTCTCTGCTGGGCCTTTGTGTACTGTTTCCATTAACCCTGCTGAGAAATCCCCAGTAGAAACCCACATCAAAGCTGTAATGGTTTTAATGGGAATTGTAATGGTTTTAATGGGAATTGTAATGGTCCCTGTGGGGCTCTACTGGTAATATGTTGCCTTCTGTTGGTAACATGTTCTGTCTAGTGGATACCAGTAAACACGGGTAATGGTTTTAATGGTCAGCTCATGGTATGTAATGGTGTTTGTAGTGGAAACCATTAGGATTTCTGTCATGGTTTCTATTGGGGTTAATCTTTTCGACTTGACCTAATGTTCAGGTTTCCATTAAATAGATTTACTGCATTTTTTTAATCAATACACGTCACTTTGTTGGTGTGCAGTTATTGACTGTTGCCTTGCATGTTAGTATTGGCACCCCTCTACCTCGTCCTTTAATGGAAATGAATCACCATACTGTGTTTTTTTTTTTTTTCTCAGTCGAGCTGTAACATGGGCTTGGTGGTGTGTGCTGTGTTTGATGTGGTGATGTGAGCATGAGAGACAGTAGTAGTAAAGTCCACTCTAAAGGACTACTCGTTATCTAACTCGGGTTTTTCTACATCCACCTCAGCTCACATTTGAAGCCGTGGTGTTACGCTGGAGTCCAAAACACTCGCACGTTAAGAACATTACCAAGAGTCTCGAGGTTTTTGATTGGGGGGGGGGGGGTTTACACTTTGATTACCATAGTAACAAGAGCCGAGTCAGTTTGCAAAGCGGCTGCTTTTTTTTTTTCCTCACTTTCAAAACAAATACTCTGTAGATCCGTCTGTTATTTGATGAGTATAAAGGAGGTCTTTTAGCAAACTAACGCACGCGCACACACACAACAAACACACACACACACACACACGCACGTCCTTGAACATTCGTGCATCTTCCTTAACACAGGTGGCTTTATCAGTACGTACACTTTCTGTATTTTTCTAACTTCTGCAATTTAAACAACACCCCACTCATAAAGCTCGGCAATAACAGTGGATACACGCTAAGAAATGACTGATAACAAATTAGCGCGCTGGGACGTAAAAGATACACACCTGTGAGTGAGAAACGTGTGCTCGGTGATTTCCCACCAGCTGGAGTCACGTCAGTTTGTTCTAGTTTCCCCTACATGAATATTCACTTATTATTTTCTGATTAATTCAATATTCCGTGTACTGTTACAACCTGTTTAAATGCCATTAAGTCACTCTTTCTTCATGAGCGAAATACATTTCAAAGTCATTGTTAGGCCTTTGATAACATTTCTTATCATTGGGATTATTTGAACTGTCGATTGGACCTGATGGATTACATGTTTAAATCGTCTCTCGCCTCCGCACCGTACGACACGGGGCTTTCGTCGTGTCCCTGCCCCCTGAACTGCCCGTCTCCATCTCTGCCCCTGTACGTCCCTTCAACATTTCACAAACTCAACTAAAACCTTATGGTTAAGGATGGTGTAATATTCTTCACCTGGAGCACCGTAACCCACGCCACACGGTCACGGTGCTTGATCTCGTGAAGACGTATCGGAAAGGTCTTGTGAATTGATTTAAAGGTGTTCTGCACCCACTTACCTGTCCTCAGGAACAGGAAACCGCAACCAGTTCAGATGTCTGGACTCCGTGCCTCCTCACTCGTCTATGAGGACGAGCAAGGATTACGGCATGACCAGAATCGACCGGCAAATGAACACGCTCAGGGAAGGAGCGTGGGAAGAAGGACGTCGCAGAGACAGGTGACGCGGGTTTTTTGGTTTTTTTTTTTCCCTTTTGATGTACTTTTACAAGGAACATGCGTCAGGGTTTAGAGAACATTCCTTTCTTCCACTGTGTCAGAAGAAGTGATGAAATTGAAACGTCCCACCAGGGACAACAACGTTAGTCTTCTACAGCTAGCGATGCCATGTTGGCTAAATTACGTGACATATAAATAAAACAATGGGCGTGTCTAATGGTGCTTTTCGTCAGTTGTTGACCAGATCTGCCCGGTTGCTTTGACAATATTGACGATTAAAAACATTTTAATAGTCATTACTGCTTGCACTTGAGTAATTTTCCCTACAGTCATGGACGAAAGTATTGGCACCCCTGGAACTTTTCCAGAAAAGTGTTGCGATGACAACTGTTTTGGTATACACATGTTTATTACCTTTAAGTGCATTGGAACAGCGAAAAAAGGCAAAGTCTGCAGGACAGCCTGAATGTGCGTGGAAGTTGACTGAGGTACGTCTCACCATAGTGTTTAAATTCGTCATAGATTAATTCACTTCCGCCATACTTTCTTGTCTGTTTTGACTAATCACATGTCGTCCGAGTTAAAGCTTGTTATTTGTACGTAAGCACATTTTCCTGGTACTAGGGTAGGAGGACAACAAAACAAAACATCCTGAACAATTGCTTTCAAGCTCCAAAAATTACAGCTAAGCGTTTTTCCTCGTCCATTCTTCACATGTACGTTGTATAGACCCCTGTGCTTCTGCCGACAAGCTTCTTCGGCTGTAAACGCCTGTCGACCTATTTACGTTACGTATGCTGCATTCTAAAGCTCGTAACCTGGAGATTTCTGACCCGAGTTAGAACCGGAAAGATGCACCTCCTCAACTTCTTCTTCTTCAGAAACTCAGGAACCTGAGTTCAGCTCATGTTCTCATATCAACAGTAAATAACACAGCACTTCATCGCACTGGTTTAAAATAAGATTATAGATTATATCTATAACGTGAGTGTAGATGTTTGAGATGAAAAAACATGAACGTGAAAGGTATTTATGCAAACGAAAGGTGTCAGTAATTAGCTAGTTGCTAGTCTTGTAGCCGAATGAGCACGCATCTCCACAGCCACGCCCAAAAATCTAGTGCAAAGCCTTCCCAGAAGAGTGGAGGACATTATAACAGGAAAGAGAGGATAAATCTGGACTGAGACGTGGGTGTGATTATCAGGCGTTCACAAATTTATGTCCGTGTAGTGTATAAATGGTGCAGAGCTTAATATGATTCTTACTGAATTTTATGAGTGACAAAAAGGTAAGACGATTATTCAGTGCACGAAAAAACAAGTTCGAGGTGGCTCCGTCTCATCTCTGCACCTCTCTCTATATGCAGGTTCACACATCCCTACCCCCGGGGCTTCTACAAATCAGATGATTTTATTAGCGACGAAATGTCCGAGTATGGAAGCATAGACTTTGTTGCACTGGATGGTGCTGGATCGAGCGAAATGCAGAACTCGTCACCGGCCATCAGCAGGAGGAAGCGGAAAGCTAAGCTAAGGAAACACCAACAGAAAGCTCTGAAGGCTCTAGCAAAGGAGACAGCGCCAGGCCTAAATACCATGGTAACAGTACATGACATGGCTGACTCCACCCCTGGGAGGGTGCACAAGAAGTATTTTTCTGGAATTTGTTTCATTGACCTAAACCATCTTACGTAATCGGACACACAAGAAGCTATTTTAGTTCTGAATATAATTTATTGATGCTAATGTGTGTCAGAAGATAATAGTATCCAAGATAATAGTTTGGAAATGAGTACTTAGCGAAAAGAAATTCTGTTAAATACACCAATTTAATAGGTACAGAAACTTTACTTATGACCAGACTGGACCATGTACCGCTCAAACAAAAAGTCCAGGTGGTATAGCCTGACCTGATCCAGCTCCGTCTACCTGGGCTGAGACAAACCAAAACTATGGACCTTTGGTGTGGAGACATGAGGACACGGAGACAGTGCAGTGGGCTCAAGGCTGGAGAAGTTATTTGTTAAGCGTGTCTCGTTCGAGGAGTTGGATCGGGTCTACCTCTACCCCCTGGACTTGATTCTACAGTGAGGACTATCGGATTTGGACTCTACACAGGAGCATTACAGGTTTGTGTTGTGAACAGATGTACCATGGGTCATGACATGTGGATTAACATGTTGCTCTGGTATTAAAGCATCAGTGTAAACCTGAGCAAGAAGAGAAGAAGAGGAAGGAGAGCCCGACTACAGTTGACGAGCCAGAGTGTAAAATGGTCAAGACTGAATCTGCAGGAGGAGACGAGACCAACGATGGTACTGAACTTCTGTCTTAGTCTTTTACTTTCTTTCTCGTTTATCGTCTTCACGTTTTCTCATTCATTTTGTATTTTGTATTCAGAAGATTCAAGAAACAAGATGGAGGCATCTGAGGGATCCGCAACTCTCGTATCTGTAAGTGTTTTTTTTTTTTTTTTTAGTTTTAGGAGAATCGCCTTAAAAACTGAACTTTCTAGAATTACACGGGCTTGTTGAGCTTTAATATAACTGACTTGATGTACTAGATCCATCTGCACATGGATCTAGATAGAAATGGTTCCCAGTTTTCTACAGGCTATGTGAAGAACCTGAGTGACGATATCCCTGCATCCTACTTCCACAGACATGTAATAATCTGTAATAATCAGTTATAATGTTTTGTCAAATTGCTCTAGATTGTATCAGTCATTGTTCTATTGTAGTGCTTTTGGGGAAAACCGGTAGATCTTTCATTATCAAGTGAAAAATATCTGTGACTTTCCAGGCCTCCAACTCAGGAGCTGAAGGACAAAGTATTGGTGAGCATCCGTCCTGTTATTCTCATGAAATCCTCCCTTTTAAATACGTTCTTCATTAAGCCACATCTATTGCTCAGTGTTTTGTACATGTTTTTTTTTTTTTTTTTCTATCGCAGAGGAGCTTGCTCAGCTTAAAATGAAGCTTCAGAAAAACAAGGTTCCACTATCTGACATAGGTACTACCCTGGACCTTCTGTTCCTTTTTTTTAGACAGGAGTTTCCAGATTTAGCAGCTAGCAGAGTTAATATTTTGTCCCAGGATTTCCATAAATATGCATTTAAAACCATTTAATACGTTATTAAAAAAAAAAAAACAAGAACAAACCAGTGTACTTGCTTTTAGAAGGGTTCATGAACAGGACTATCATATAGGACGTTTTGTTGACGAATTTTTTCTTTCTTTTTTGATGTCTAGATGCAGAACGTCACACTGAGGAGACCGGTGAGGATTTAACTCCTGCCCCAGTAGGTGTAAACCATGTGGAACAAAACTCTTATGAAACTGTGAGCATTGCTAATATGAGCTAACTGATGTATCTTTCTCTGCCCAGGCCTCCAAATCAGCAGCTGAAGGACAAAGTTGCCGTGAGTATTAGTCGCTCTTCTCCCTTTATTCATCTGTCCATATTACCTCATTTATTTAGCAATTGATCCTGCTCGGATTTAACAAACCCGTACCGTTTCTGCAGCGGCATTTTCTTCAAAGTGGCAGGGCAGACCGCCTCGGGCTCCTGATGCACGCACACACAAGAAGCAGCAATCTATCTGGAGACCAGGAATGAAGCTCACAGTCCAGAGGTCAGATCCAGATCCAGTACCTAGAACCTCCAAAAAAAAACGTGCATTATCTTGAACGAGACAAAGTAATAGAAGTACATGCACTAAACCGTACAGTGTTGTACCGTCTGCGAGTTTACTCAATGTTCTGATTGGTCATTTCTCCCGTCTGTCACATGGTCACCAGGATAGCTTTTGTATGTGCGGTGTGCAAGTTCCACTCGTTCTACAAAAAGAACATGGAAGCTCATCTGGAGAGCAAATTCCACAAAGATCACTTCCAGTTCCTGTTGGAGCACCTCTCTAAACCGACTGTGGACTTCCTGCAGGTACGACACTACTGCTCGAAAAACGGTCAAAAACGCCCCCATTTGAAGGTGTCCAGATATGTGGATATATCATTTTCATCAGCACAGACAGGTTAATAACGGACACAAACGTGCCACTGAATGACCAGATTGATGACTGGAGTAGGGACTTGATAACAAAATGTATGATGGTCAAGTCTGGTCTGGCAGAAGTCTTAACTGTGAAGCTACTAGTGAACTTTTTACCCAGTTTTCCCTCCTCTGTTAAGCCACGGGAACCATCACGTATTGTAAAGGGTTCATTAACATTCCGGCTTCTGATTATTTATGAATACGTTTAAGTAGCTAAGCCAACTGTTTCCCGTTGTTCTAGCAGTGTGTGCTAGTTAGCGAACACACTGTCCTGAATGGTTCTATGTTGGTGGAACAAGAGTCAATAGAACATTTAAAAAGACGTTACTGTTTTTTAATACATGGTCCAGCCACAGGTACCTAGAGACAGTGACGATGTGTGTGTATATGCATTATGACTTACCACTCTTTGTTTGATTTGTGTGTGTGTCTGTGTGTGTGTGTGTGTACTTGGGTAATTAGCAGTCACGTTTAAGTTATAGGCATAAGAAGGTTGAAGACTTCATTAATCAGATACCCAATCACCGTGATGCAATCTGTCAGCTGTATGAAGATAAGGACCTGACTCGAGGTATCTGACTCATTTTGTCCTTCTCTGCATTTGCTTCATGTCATATATTGACTTATTGTGTGTGTGTGTGTGTGTAGACATCAGTATGGAGCACTTCATGAGGAAGGCAGAAGCAGCTCACTGTCTAGCGTGTGATGTATACATACCCATGCAGCATTACTTAATTCAGAAACACCTCAAGTCCCCCGACCATAACAATAACTGCAAGGTACGCACACCATGCGTAAAATACATATTGTTAAAATCTACAGCATCGGTACACGTGTGAGATTTGTTGCTCTGCTTTCCGTTTCGATTTGTAATACTTTATACGCTTTTTTTTTTCTGATCGAGTCTAAATGTGTATGTTTATGTTCATGTCCCTGAAGATTATGATGGAACAGTCTAAAAACTGGGGGCTGTCTTTTGCCCAGAGCATCCTCAGTAAAAAGTCTGTCCACAAGAGACTGAAGCGCTACCTTAAGGTAAGGTTTTGTTGTTGTGGTCTTTCCGTCTGTCAGGATTTTGTACATTTTGTGTAGTGCATGCTCAGCTTATATTTTAGACTTTGGTGACTATCGCTTATTGGCAGCACGTTTCTTTTCGTCTGTGTGAAGAGCAGACCCTCAACTGTGCTAAACATGAATGCCTTGCAGGACTCCGTGGTAACTGGTGGGTCTGAAGTGAAACCGAAAGTGGTGTGGTCTACAGGACAAAGGGCAGTTCCAGATCCAGAAGCAGACATGATGATGAAAGAGGTGGAACCGTTCTGTGGACGGACGAGCCAAGCTGTAGAGGCGGTAGGAGATGGGAAAGACCAAGAAGTGGAGCCGTTCTGTGGACGGACGAGCCAAGCTGAAGAGGCGGTAGGAGATGGGAAAGACCAAGAAGTGGAGCCGTTCTGTGGACGGTTGAGCCAGGCTGAAGAGGCGGTAGGAGATGGAAAAGACCAAGCGGTGGAGCCGTTCTGTGGACGGTTGAGCCAGGCTGAAGAGGCGGTAGGAGATGGAAAAGACCAAGAGGTGGAGCTGTTTTGTGGTCGGACTAGCCAAGCTAAAGAGGCGGTAGGACATGGGAAAGACCAAGAAGTGGAGCCGTTCTGTGGACGGACGAGCCAAGCTAAAGAGGCGGTAGGAGATGGGAAAGACCAAGAGGTGGAGCCGTTCTGTGGACGGTTGAGCCAGGCTGAAGAGGCGGTAGGAGATGGAAAAGACCAAGAGGTGGAGCCGTTCTGTGGACGGACGAGCCAGGCTGAAGAGGCGGTAGGAGATGGGAAAGACCAAGAGGGGGAGCCATTGTCTAAAGGGGTTGTCCCAGCTGCAGAGGAAGAAAAGAATGGGAAGGAACAACAGGCAGAGCCAATGTGTGAAGAGGTGGTTCCAGCTGCAGAGAAAATAAGGAACGACGTGCGAGAGAAACCTGAAGAACGTTACCTGACAGAATTGTTTTTCGACTTGCTGGACGAAGAGGAAGACGTGGAAGGAGTGGAGTTGGGAGAGGAAGAACTGGTAGAGGATGACTACACTTTCTAGTCAAAGTGTAAAACTTTGACCTCTGTGACCCTTTATTAGTCTCTTAACGATTCTCTACAGATTCTGTTGGCTGGATCAAGTCAGACTCCTAGATCTTATGGGAGTTTAATAGACATTTTGTATGTTTGTTACATTTAGGAATTTATCGCAAAGCAATTTTTCTTTTCTCTTTATATGTACACTGTTTTCCACCAACACAGTGCTGCTGTCAAATCTGGAAACTTTCAGCACTTTACCACCGTGAAACCAGCAGATTGTGCTTGACATACACTGGGCTTATTATTATTATTATTATTATTCAAAAAGGTCAAACATTATAACACTATTTCATTATATTATATAACATTATTTCCTGTTTTGATTCCTTCATGATTCTGAAGGAATCAAATATGTTCTTAGTGCCTAAAATACTGCTTGTAAACTCCTCCACTGTTGTTATTTTCGTGCTGTTCATCAGAAAAAATCATTCAGCTGAGTATGTAATAGTTTGGCTCGCAAACCGGTAGAATCATGCCCTCGTTTTCCTAAAGGTTGATTCTGTATGACTGAACAAAGACAACTGTAGCTCTATCTAGAACCTGAGTTGCTGTTTTCCTCACTAATAAGCCAGCTGTTACTAAGCCAGTCTGCTGTATATTGGGGTTTTCGTTCACGCGTTTTATGAGAATTTATTTTGTTTTTCATTAAGTGTAATCAGAAACACAAGACATTCAAACAGAAACACCTGCCTTGCACCTGATGCATGAGGGTTGTAGTATGAATGAATAGATGTGATCAAGTGGGATAAAAAGAGTGTCTAGAGCGGACCTATATAATAATTTCTGGACTATTTTAAAGCAATATCCACAAATTATACTTGATAATTCATATATAAATAAAATTCTATTGATTTACAATCAAATTAGTGACTACTGAATTTCTGCTGTCTGTTGTGAGCCTTTACGTCTGCGGAGGAATCACTGTAAAACGATCATAAGAGCATAGAAAAATTAAGAAAGAAACGGGATACTTTATAATTGCTGAACGCATTTCAAAAACCTCCATAACAGGCCACACCCCTTCACCTGTCCTCTGACTTTATAAAACACATAGGCATGATCGGTCAAGCCCACGTAATCACATCGGGAAACATGAAAAAATGTTACATAAACACAAATATTTTAGTAAATATTTCATAGGATAGGCTCCAGGTTCCCCCGTGACCCTGAAAAGGAGTAAGCGGTTGAAGATGGATGGATGGATGGATGGATATTTCATACGGTCCTACACTGTCAATATTTGCCCAATGCTTCAATGGTTATTGTAGTTAGCAAAGACATTGGGCCAGTAAGCAGTAAGACAGAATTGGCCTCTAGGTGGCACTACAGTGTTACATGGGTCACAGCCCAACGTTTGTAAAGGTCTATCTGAATCAAACAGTTCCTCTTGGTCACCAGTTTGGATCCAGACTTCCAAACACAACAATGGAAGTTTTATTTCTGCACGAGACAGGGCCTTCCTTATTTTGGATTTTATGTTACAGAAAACAGAAATCTTCGACCAATACCAAGACGTGCTGTTTACAGAAGATTATTTCTGTGATGCAATAAACATGGTGTAGAATAAATTGTTGTCTGTTTTCTCACCACCACCACCCAGGGAAGATAGTACACAGTATACTTTCAGTGAAATGAAAACCTGACCTACTCCTCTTTAGACTGTGCGTCAAATACTAATTTAAAAATGAATAAGGAATCATGAAAATAAGATAAGAACTACATGTACAGGAATGTACCACAAATGCAGTATGTTATGTTTAGTAACAATACAAAGTGCAAAGTGAGGTGAAGAGTGACTGTACAGTCCTTATGGAGTCCTATGGGTTCTGTATGGAGTCTGATGGCCTGAGGGAAGAAGTTCCTCCTGAGCTTCTCGGTTTTAGCCATCAGACCATGGAGGTGCTTGTCTGATTGCAGCAGGCCAAACAGACAGTTACCTGGGTGGATGGAGTCCTTGATGTACTGCATCACCTGGTGTAGATGTCAAACAAATACATACGAAATACTGTAATTACCAAATATATGTACTTTTGAATATGTTTATTTAAAATAAGTGTAAATCAATACTTCTGTTGTGAATCTAACATTGTCCACATTACATCTGGTGCTTGGGTGTCAACAACAACAATAATAATAATAATAATCACTTTTTAAATAATACAAGTTCCAAGTAGTAATAAAGAAATAAAAATATCAGAGATACAATCCATGAGAACATATAAATGAAAGAATGGAAACATTATGTGATGTTCATAAAAGCAATAACAGGAGTTTTCTGTTGTTTTTCTTTCTTTTTTTAAATAACATTTTTATTCACCAGTCAAGTGAATTATTTGGTGAGGAAACGTCTATTAAAAAAAGAATAAATGTGGGGATTATTCTGAAAACATTACGCTTATGTATATATTATTACGATAAAATGGATGCCTGCCACCATTTCATATCTCCTCTGTGTTAATCGTTTCAGCCAATCAGAGAAACTCTGACAGACTACCGCTGAGGTCTCTGGTCCAATCACAGCATGAGGCTGTTGTTTGACGGTGAACTTGACCAATAGGGTTGTAAAATGATAACCCGCCCCTTTTTGGAAAACATTATTTAATCCCAGCCGAGCCAGCTCTCCGCTCATTTACTTTAAACCAGAGCGGAAAGTTAATCGTTTTTATTTTCCTCATTTAAACACCGTTAACTTTTATTCAGCAGAGCTATTTAAAGTGTATTATTTTTTCCTCCTGAAACAGCAAAGGTGATTTTAACAGCCCGAGTTAAGCAGAATCGTTAGCATCGTTAACAGACTTACTGCTTGAGTCGTAGCTCTTCTTTTCCTCATTAACCTCTGAGAAATGTCACCATGGGGTTTAAATAGATTTTAACTGCTGATGTGGACTATAACGCTTGCTAACGTGTTAAGGGGGGTATAAAAAAGTATAGATATATAGCTAGCTTAGCATGAGCCATAGAGGCTAAAAATGGCGCCAAACCAGCGTGAGCTAGATCGACCTGTAGTCTTTCAGAAATGGGGGTGCATCTTTTCCCTCCTTATCTTCCCATGATGCAGTGGACAGACAGGTTCAGGGAAGATGCTGGGTGTGTCACACACACACACACACACACACACACACACACACACTGAGGATCCGTCAGTGTACAGTGCTTATGAACGCTGAACTGTGTGTGTGTGTGTTTTAGGGCTGAACGAGCTGACTGGTTTCTCTGATGAACTGTGGTGTTATTCCTCATAGCTTTAGATAGATACTTTATTGATCCCCAAGGGGAAATTCATTAGCAGAGAGGTGGAGAAGGTGAGCTGTTACGTTCAACCTCACATCGAACACTACCTGCACCACCCTCCTGTCCGCAGACCCCGCCCGCTCGTCCGCAGACCCACCCCAGTCATCATCGAGGTCACCTCTGTGTTTTATATCATGCACTGCTTACGTTAAAAGTGCATTATGGGTAATCTTCATTTTCTATGGTACTTCGTTTGACACTAACCTGTTGCAGGTTATCAGCTGGATGTTCTGGTCATGTTACACAATATTGTAAGAGTGTGTGTGCGCGCATGTGGTGTGTGTGCGCATGTGCAGTCTGCAGGAGCAAAGACCTTCCTGTGTAAATTCTCCTTCATCGAGATCTACAACGAGCAGATCTTTGACTTCCTGGACAGCGCCTCAGCGCGTCTGGTCCTCAGTGAGGACATTAAGAAAGGCGTGTTTGTGGAAGGAGCGGTGGAGAAATACCTGGATACAGCTGCAGAGGCCTACCAGGTACACACACACACACACACACACACCCCACTAATTATAGACAGTAGGTCTTTAGTGAGTTGACAGATTTTGCTTCAGTCTGACTTTCTGTGAATCAGTTTTTAACAGATCTTGAACTAATTGGATTCACTGATTCATTCCACAGAATCTGAATCAGTTGTTCAGAGCAAAGAATCAGCTCAGTTAATCAGTACAGCAAACAGTTCAGAACTGACCAAGTGAATCTCTGTCAAATTACTGACTCGGGTTCCGTTTTACAGCAGAGTGTTGCTACTGATTCACACTCCTTCAGAAGACTTCAACTATACAATAAATTAGTAAATTAATCAAACTTAAAACCAGTCTAATAAATTGGTGAGGTATGTTAGTTGTCCAGAACAGAAAAGTGAGTGAGCTGGGCAAGCTCAGAACTGATTCATTTAACTGGTTACACAAACAGAACAGAGAATTAATGCAGTGAAACAGTAAATTAAACAGTTCAGAATCGATTCAGTGAATCAGTTAATCAAGAAGTGGGACTAATACAGCAAATAAGTACATCAAACTTGTTCAGAATGAATACAGTGAATCTGTCAATTCACCGGCTCAGAACTGATTCAGTGACCAGTCATAACTGAATCAATAACTCATAACTTACTCAAACAATTTATAATTGTTGCAGTGAATCAGTCAATACAGTTCAGAATTGATTCAGTAACTCGTTGAATCAGTAAATCAAACAATTCTGAATTAAACTCCAAATGAATCCTAATCCAACTTGAGTCTTCAGAACAGAACTGATACAGTTTGTGTGTGTGTGTAGGTGTTATCTATGGCAGTGGTTTTCAAAGTGCGGGCCGCCAACAATCTAGTGTGATAAATAAATAAATACATGACTTTCTCTCTCTCACTCTCACCCACACACACACGCACCCACAATCCATTCCTAATGTATATTGTAAATGTGTATTGTAAAGATGTAATTATTAATAAAAAGGGGGATATATTCAGAAGTCTGTATTTTTAACGTGTTTTAAAGGCATCTTACAAAAGGGGGGCCTTGGTCAAATGTTAATGCCATTTGGGGCGCCTTGCCCTTGAAACGTTTGGGAACTCCTGATTTATGGGATGGTGTAATCGGCGTGTTGCATCCACGTCGATAAATTGCGAGTCGTCTCGCTCTCATGCCGTTTTCACTATGACGCTGGAGTTCAAGGAGACGGGACAGGAAGTGGTGAACATCAGAAAGTCTCAACGTGGTAGATCTTGCTGGGTCTGAGAGGCAGAGAGACACATGCTGAAGAATCACTCCTGAAGGTGTGTGTGTGTTCAACTTTATTTCATACCTATTACACTATAAATGTTGTTAGATGTTGCTCACTATTTGACCTTTGACCCCACAGGAGGCGAGCAGCATCAACCACTCTGAGGTGCCTGGGTCAGGTGCTCATGGTTCTGTGTTCACAGCATGTTCAAAAGGGATGATGAAGGATTCCCAGTCATCTTTTCCATCATATGTGTTAAGTTTAGCTTTAGGACCATCTGGAGCTCGACCGTGAGGGGCTGTGAGGTGACTGGTGGATGCTGAAGTAGTTGAAGGTACATGCACATTTGAATGTCTGGGTCCCTGCACACGGCTTGTGGGTTTCGCATCCAGGCCAGGTGTGGAGGAAGTTGAACTAGCAGGGCTCCGTATGCCTATATCAATGACCGGGTTCAGCCGCAAAAAGCCGTTCGGCATCCGAAGGCCCTATGGTTTCACCATCTGTCATGTGGGTTCCATCAGGGACAGCTGAACATGTGGTAGTGTCTTCATGTGGGTGGTGGCCACGTGTCACCGTGCTGGCAATTGGCTGCTGTGTGAGAGCAAGCAAGTGGTGGTTTAGCAGTTAAGCCTTGGGTTACTGAACGGAAGGTCGGCGGTTCAAGCCCCAGCACTGCCCACCTGCTACTGCTGGGCCCTTGAGAAAGGGCCCTTAACTCTCTCTGCTCCAGGGGCGCTGTATCATGGCTGACCCTGTGCTCTAACCCCAGCTTCCTGAGAGGTTGGGGTATGCGGGGGAAAAAAAAAAAGAATTTCACTCTGTTCTATTTTATAAGTGACCAATAAAGACTCATTATCATTAATTTCTAGTAGTCTTTAGCGACCGAAATATATTCTGTGAATTGTGAGTTGCAATGCGTTAGCGTCGTTAATAACAGCCTATCAAACATTACATGGAGTATAACGTTAGCTAGTTTCACAGCCACAATGCAGCTGCCTCAAACATAATATAGGATTGGCCTTCAGGTGCTTCGCCAAATTCCAGCTGTTTCCTCGCTTCGTTTGAAGTGAACGATGGCATCGGTTACACACCCGGAAACCGATACTAGCTTTCCACTCTTTTCCTCTCAATGAGTCGGGGCGGAGCTAAACATGTTAAGCTAAGCTAATCTTCTGTAGTTTTTCCCGTGTGCTTGTAGGCATTCTTCTTCACCACCTGAGGACCGATTAAAACATTTGCGCATATTTGCTGGCCCCATCAGGCCCGGAAGAATCGCAACCTGGAAATTTCGTTAGAATAGGTACCAACGGAAATGCAGAAAAACAAGTAGTGTCACGTTTTAAGAATGTTCGTAAGGAAGTATCGGTTCTTGTGACATCCCTAATTATTAATAATGCACGATTAAACAAAAGACATACAATACCGTTTAATGTTTAGAGCATGGAGTTGCTGTTTAGGTTTGCAGCAACTAACCTCGTGCAACCTACCTCAGCACTCCTTGAGATTTACGTTCCCTCATTAAACCTGCAGTCAGTTAATAACTGACGCGTGGTATAGTACCTACTCAGTGAGGCATGAGGACCCTTTCAGAACCTTCTGACTGACTGTCCCTCAGTGGTGGAATGAACTACCAACATCAGTTTTTGTGTGAGTTGTTATTATTATTATTATTATTATTATTATTAATATTAGTATTTCTTTGAGTATTGAGTGTTTTCATTCAGTATCAATAAAAAAAAAAAACTACCAGGTCATTGGCAGGTACTGCCCACCTTCGTTATCGGTGTCTGTAAAATCCACTATCGGTCGACCTCTTCGTGATGGGGCTAAGTTTATCCTTCTGAAATGCCCAGTGTTGGTTCTCCTACTGTGGTGCTCCTGTAGAAGGAGGTAAGAAGGTGAGCGGGTAAACTTCCTCACTCTGTGGTGATAAAGGTGCTGTTGTGCCTTCTTCACCACCACGTGGTGTGTAGACCAAGTTGTATCCTCAGATCTGAAGGTGAGGCAACATTCTGTAAAGACTTCATAGAGTTTAGAACTTCGGATACAGTTTTGATGAAAATATTGACATCCTGTGGAGTATTTGGATCTCAGAATCTCTGGTGAATAAGTAGAGGTGAATTTACAGTTTATTATTTTGTGCCCCTTTAGCATTTCTCATTCAACCTCACTTCTTATGCAAAAAATGTATGTCTATTTGGGGCCATTTGTCCAAAAAGCTAAGTGTTCCCGAGCTTTTTGGACAAATGGCCCCAAATAGACATACATTTTTTGCAACCGCAAGCCAACTAAAAGGCAGGGTGAGTTTGTGTTTATTACCGTTTTAAAAAATCAAGAGATGTTTTGAAATTACGCACATCATTTTTACTTGTTCAAATATGAGCGTACAAAATCCATATCCATGGTTATTGATATTTGTATTTAGAGGGGTCAAGGTGGGCGGTTGGCCCCCCTTAAATATCAGCATCAACTTAGTGTAGTTTTGGAATTTCAGATCACGTTGAAATACTGTAACTTTATATTTGAGTATCTTTGCGTTATTAGGGGGCAGCAGAACAAAATAAGCAATAGGTTACGTTTTTATTTACGTTAGTTTACCGTCTTTGGTACGAAACAGGGAAAATTAAATGATTGGACAAAATGGCTAAGCGACTCAATACACTGGATAATTACTTCTCAAAGAAAACAAAACATATTGCTGATGGAGGGCAGGTAATTGAGATGACAAGTGTTACTCATTCAGAAGATTAAAATACCGCCCCAGCACCAGGGTCTGCACTGCTGCAATTTGGAAAGGTTAGCCTCCAGAGACAAACCGCCACCTGAGTGAGATCCAGTTCATGGACCAAAAACGTGCAAACTTTATTGAGGTTGGGCCAAATCAGCCCGTAACTTTATTTCCAGTAATGGCTGGTAGAAAGTTCAGGATAGAATGGTATGTGATTTATGACTGGCTCGAACATAGTACCACCATTGATCAGACTTGTAACATATTTTTGCTGACAGCAAATCCAAAACAGACTGCACTAAAGCAGGACATGGTTTCAAAACTTCAGCGAATAATTTGCTGATGCAGGCAAAAAAGGACTTTCTTGATTTTTGTGCCCCAAGACTTATGAATTAAATGCTTCCAATGTTTGTACCATTCTTTTGTAAAATAAACGAATAATATGTAGAGTAGATTATCTGAGATTATCTTTGACGACATTTATAAATGAGGTAATCAGTTATCCTTGAAGATTAATGATTAAGTTGTAGTAATTTAGTTTGTTTAGGATATTTATCATAATGTGGCTAACGTTAGCTTGAGGCTGTGTCCGTTGTGTAGCTATTAGTCTCACTTGATTATGTCTTGTGTTATAAAGGTTTTGTTCTACATTATTATCGAGTGTAACTGTAATACTACACTGCTCCAAAAAATAAAGGGAACATTAAAGTAACACATCCTAAATCTGAATGAATGAAATCTCATTAAATACTCCTTTCTTTACACAGTTGAATGTGCTGACAACAAAAGCACACAAAAATGATCAATGGAAATCAAATTGATCAACCCATGGAGGTCTGGATTTGGAGTCACACTCAGAATCAAAGTGAAAAACCACACTACAGGCTGATCCAACTCTGATGTAATGTCCTTAAAACAAGTCAAGATGATGCTCAGTAGTGTGTGTGGCCTCCACGTGCCTGTATGACCTCCCTACAACACCTGGGCATGCTCCTGATCAGGTGGCAGAGGGTCTCCTGAGGGATCTACTCCCAGACCTGGACTAAAGCATCCGCCAACTCCTAGACAGTGTGGTGCAACGTGGCGTTGGTGGATGGAGTGAGACATGATGTCCCAGATGTGCTCGATTGGATTCAGGTCTGGGGA
>JAOUWY010000045.1:18164738-18177868 GCA_025728095.1 Prietella phreatophila | reverse complement strand
AGAATCAGGTGTTGAAGATCGGGTTCCAGTGATTAGAACCTGCTCAGGGAGTGCAGGTGGAACCGGTCTTATTTATATCCCCTCTCATATCTAGTGTCTGGGGTTCCCTTTGTTATTGAGGTGTGTGGTGTCATCATGCCAAGATCTAAAGGACTTCAGAAAAACTTTTGTGGATGCCTTTGAGTCTGGAAAGGGATTTAAAAAGATCTCCAAATTATTTGAAATACATCATTGCACTTTGAGGAACATCATCTACATATGGTGCAGATTTCAAACGACTGCCAATTTGTCCAGAAAGAAATCTCTAAGAAGCCCAGAATTTCATCACAGGATCTGCTAGTAAGTCTTGCAACTATGTGTGTGTGAAAGTGCATGCTTCTACAATCAGAAAGAAATTGCACAGATTTGTCCTGCATGGAAGGCGTGTCAGGAAAAATCCTTTGCAAGACGACAGTTTGCCGATGAGCAGATAAGTAAAGACCAGGCCTTTTGTAATAATGTGCTCTGGACAGATGAATCAAAGCTAGAGTTGTTTGGCCACAGTAACAACAGACATGTTTACTGCAGTCCAAAGACAGCTTTTCAGGAGAAGCACCTCATACCAACTGTGAAGCATGGTGGTGGAAATGTTATGGTTTGGGGTTGCTTCGCTGCCTCAGGGACTGGACAGCTTGCATTCATTGATTTGACTATCAATTCTGCACCATATAAAAGAGTGCGTGAAGATAATGTGAGGCTGTCTCTCTGAAAATTGAAGTTGAACTGAAAGTGGACTTTTCTACAGGATAATGATCCTAAGCACACGAGCTAATTAACCAAGGAACGGCTCAAAAAGAGTCAGCACCCAGATTTGAATGCCATTGAAATCTTTTTGGGGGATCTGAAACGGGCAAGAAAACCCTAAAACATCTTGCACCTCAAATAATACTGCATGGAAGAGCGGTCAAAAAAATCCAGCAAGCCTGGGTGACAATTATACAAAACGCTTACAAGAAGTTATCTCTGCTAAAGGGTGGTAGAATACTAGCTTCTGAGGCCAAGGGTGTACTTACTTTTTCCAAAGAAAAATATCACATCTATTGATATTTCTGTTGAATAAATGTACATGTATTTGTAATAGAGAAGTGATCAAGCAGGAATACATTTATTTAGTGATCATTTTACACAGGTATGTAGGAACACCACCATGAAGACATTTTAAATGGATAACAGGACTCAGTAAGACACAGGTAGCCAGTGAAGTGTTTTAAGTGCCGAGTGAACGGATTCTTCAGTATATGTACATGTCAGCATTCTTGCAGCTGCATCCTGAACTCTTTGTAAGTGTGTAATGGTGCTCTTCGGTAAGCCACGAAAACACTGTTGCAGTGGTCGAGTCTAGATGTAGAGAATACTTGTACCAGTTTCACACTATGTGTGGGGAAGAGACTATCAAGTACTTTAGAGACGTTACTAAGGTGATAATACGTTGTTTGACAAACATTGCTAATATGTTTTTTTGATTTTTAAAACAAACAAAGCAAAAAAAAAACACCTGAGATCGCTGTCTAACACAATCCCTAAGTTCCTAGTCTAGGTATGGCATAATCTATTTTATTTAGCTGCAGAAAGTTCTACAGGTTGAGAAGAACTGGACTCTAAATAGAGCCCATGCTCTTCAAGATATCGAGATTGTAAATCTTCAGGGGGAGTATGGTGTAGATCACTTAAAGACGTAGGCCCTGTTTACACTAGTGCGTTCTGGTTTTAAAATGAAAACGATCTCCGTCCACACTACACGACCGGGAACACACGTCAGGTGACCATTCATGCACACTGGGCATGCGCGTAAAAGTGTAAACAGGAAGTTGGTTGCTAGTCAAAACCAGTGTTCCATGTAGGGCTTACGCCGCTCGGAATGAGATTTGTTGCTGATTTCTCTAAGCATAGCTCGCCTCTTGTGCATGCAGCAGCTGCAGTATTATAAAATACAGAAATTAACTGCACAGTGGCCGCTAAGAATGACACCAAAGCTAGCAAAGTTTGTGGTTCAGTCTCCGTGTTGTTGTATATATGATCTAGGTAGTGTAACGGTCATGTGGTAGGGACTTGACGAATCAGGGAAGGACATGCGATGATCCAGAAGAGCCAATCTGGTGGCGGACGTGGGCGAAGTCACGCCTTCATTTTCAAAACTCTTCGTTTTGGTCTGTTTACACTGGAACACAAGCCCGGAGTTTACTAACTAAAACAGGGTCTTCGGTGTTTCCAAAACTCTCTGTTTTCGAGGGTCGGAAATGCCAGAGTAGTGTAGACGACAGGCGTAACCATAACAACAGTTATGCGTTTTAAAACTAAAATGCACTAATGTAAAAGGGCCATAGATTAAACAGACTGGGTGGAGTTAGTTGCTTTTTCATTGCAGTTCACCTCGCAGGCAGTAGGGGGCACTGAACATTGCACATTACTTTGAAAAATTTATAAATTTTTTAAGTGTACTGTGATTGGTTAAAAGGCGGTCATCGAGAAAACAGAATTCACCATAAAATCACTATATTCAGAAGTCAACACACGTGTTTTGTCTGTTGCAGCCGTGAAGTCAGACGTGATGCAGTGGAACTTCCAAGGCTTTCCTACATTTATGCACAGTTTTAATTACAGCACCGGCAATCTCATCATCCCTAAAGATGGCTACTACTACATATTCTCCAAGGTGTCCTTCAAAACCTGCAGCATTTTCAAACATGAGGTCAAACTGAAGTCCTCACGTTACAGCAACAAACCCATCAGCTTCATGACGGACATGAGGTATACACACATTCGCATGAACATACACACCTACCTAACTGTAAACACCTTCGGCATATGTAGCATCACTACCTAACTCTAAACAAAACAGGCCCGAATGTCATGCGGAGACGTCTGAGGTATTGCTATAGTGGAAAAATGATTTAGAACAAGAACCCCTATGGTCTTTCTGGTCGGTCCCTTCCTGTTTTTGAACACTCTAAAAAAATAAAGTAGGTTACGATGGTCCTGTGGTTGCACTGTGGTTGAGATGTTTTATGTTTGTGTGCAGGTGCAGCTGTGTGGAGCCGACAAAGACTCAGGAGAAGGGCACCCAGTTTAGCAGCTACGTGGGCGGAGTTTTGAAGCTGTATAAGAAGGATAAGGTGTTCGTTTCAGTCAGTAATCATAGCAACCTGACAGGATCACCGAGTGAAAACTTCTTTGGTGGTTTCATGATCTAGCATATAAACACGTGTACATCATTAATAATCCATCACACGAGTACACACTCCATGCAGACTTTCATGTAGTACACATACTTCAGGTCCCCCCCCATATCAATTCAGAATATTTCTTTCTATTATTTTAACATTTCAGTATTTGATGACTTGGCAGTATTTATTTAAGCAGAGCCGCAGCATCCCTTGAATCACGTTATGATGTGATTTACTCAGTGAGGTCCGTGTACGCTGGTGTGGACATCGCGATCAGACCCAAGTGGGGACCAAAACATCTTAGATATCTTATCTAGGCGAACTCTAGCACAGATCGGGACTCGACTCTGTAACTGATTGAGATACGAGCTGCTAAACGGAAAACGTTGTAGATGTAGAAAACTATAGGAGTTCTGGATTTCTTCATCTATAGCATGTAAATGCTGGTGAAGGTTTTATACTCGTTATTTATATGATTGTAGAATGTACAGTATGCTGATCAGACCTCTCCTGCCTGAGCAGAGGTTAACCAAAAGTGGAGACAAGTGTGTAGAGCATCTGGAGGAGTTGGGTTTAGGGTTATAGGGCGAGTCGGACCAGGTCCAGCTCCACACCCTGGACCTTTGGTCCTGCAAAGACTACCTCTAAGAACACTCCTGTAGCTCATGTTCTCATAACTGCAGCAGCAACACACTGCTCATGTTAGTGTACGTGCTGTTCTGAGAGTAAACCACCAACCAAAACATATCATATCTGCTCCATTCAGGTGGTCTGTTCACACTGATGTATGGGGTAGAGGAGGACAGTAGTTATTTATTTACTTATAGTGTATGCTGGATTTCTCAGGGGAATTTTAATCTTTTTAAATATTTTTGATATTCTCTGAGTTGTCTATGACATGTAATGTGGTTTATTATTATTATTATTATTATTATTATTGTTATTGTTATTGTTATTATTGTTGTTGTTGTTATTGTTGTTGTTGTTATTGTTGTAACAATCATATATTTGTATGTGTTGTAAAAAAAAAGAAAGAAAGAAGAAGAGATAAATAAAACAAATATATTTGGTTGGTGTTCATGACTGAGAAGCTCTCAATTCAGAACCTTTCAGAAGTTGCTGGCCAATTGCAAATATTAGCTGTTCGTATTAGCATTCCTCCTCCCCTCCAATGGTACAACCTATTTTGTGTAGCATGAAGCAGGTTTACACAGGTTGTTAATAAGGGTATTTTTTATGTCAGAAAGGTTACATGAACACCAAGTAGTTAGTTCTGTAAGTAAGTTATTGAGATGTGGAAGATTAATGTAATGCTTGAACTATTGCAGCTAGCCAGTTAACAATGCAAATTAGCTACTAAAGATGATGTTATTGCTGAGAAACACCAACAACAAAACTGATTTATTACTGAAATGTCTAACGGTTTCTGAAGACTCTGTGCTGCGAATGAAAAAAAAAATAAACAAAAACCGTCAGCTGAAATACCAGCCTTGCTCGTGTTGAATGAAATTTAAATCCTATTTGGCCATAAACACAAGCAGGAAAGGCATACATGATAACCCGACGGCTCTGTAGCTAAAGCCTAGTAACTGTATTTAATCCAGTTTCGCAGAAATTATCTTCTACCTTTTATAAAACCACAGTCATGTTTAAAAAGCCTTTCTCAGGCATTTTCACTCCGGCTTACCGTCTGAAGTGGAGGCGATCGGGTCTGAGTATGTCAACAATTTACAGTGATACTGGGGAAATAAAAAAATGGGAGACTTTCTGAAGGACAAGTGGCAGTATGTACGTTAGACGTCTTGATTGTTTTTATTCTTTTTACAAAAAGTTTACAATAAAAGGAAGTGTTAAACTCTTCCTGAGGACCAGACCGATGTGTTTAATGCCGCCGAATGTGTGAAGAGCACTTCTACACCGACATGCAGAAATCGTGTATGCATGCAGAAATATTCCAACAAGTAGTCATCCTTCGTCAGGTGCCTTTCCCTTAAAGGTTAGACCAATTGGACAGAAATTGGACAAACTTTTGTCTCACATCATCTTGACCGGCTCTGGATCCATAATCAAAAACTTCATCTCATTCATCTCGTGTTTTTATTCTTAAAAGGAAAGTGCAAGAACTAATTATAGAGCCGTTTTTCTGTTTTATTTCTATTTTACAGCGGTGAGTGGAAATCTTCTGGCTGTTACATACGTGGAGCAGATCATACAGTGCTCCTTTTGCTCTTCATAATGCTCGCAGTGTTTTGGAAAGTTGAATCTGACTTTGAAATGGATTTTGGAACCAACATGCTGCACAGTGCCTCGGCGTTACTCACTTACAAATGCAAATAAGGGCATGAGTATTCTGATTCATAGAGCTTTGATTGTAGAGCCACTTTTCTCATTTGATCTGTATACCATGTTTATATGTTTCTGCAGCACTGCTTTGAGACAATGTGCTTTGTAAAAAAGCACTATGCAAATAAAATTGAATTGAACTGCATAACGAAGTTATTTCCACAACACTATTAACAGCAGTTATTTTCACAAAGCAGCTATACAGGCGTCATTATAAATCAGACCTCTGATTAGCAAGCCGGAGGTAATGATGGTGAGGAACAAACCATGACGGAGAAAACTTGAGAGCAACGTGTGAGGAAAGACACGTTTCCAAACGCGGAAGATTGGGCAACTCCTGATTGTGTGGTCTTGATGTTAATAAGGTGTTATGTAAGTGCTAGTCATTTAGACGAAAGAAAACATCGCTAGTTATGCAGAATGAGCTGTTCGGTACTATATGAGTAATGTCTCACTACGAGCATAGCACGAGGAAAGTTTAATTGAACTTGACCCTGCCATGGAAATCTGCCCAGACTTTACGGGTAACGCTGAGATCCTGGTAACTGTTCTGTGGTGGATGCTATGAACAAGTAGCTACCAAGACCTGAGCTACCAACCGTTTCCACAAGTTGTACAAATACTGGGGGGTTATACCTTGGTAATATCTCACCCTGTAACCTGTGTTCCTAAGCACTGTAGAAGTAACGAGAATCAGATATGATCCGCATATTACTATAAACACTACCCTCAATCTGAAAAACAGAAGCCGCGAAAGTAGGATGATGATGATGATGATGATGTCAACATCCACACCATGAAAAGAAATAAATCAGCTATCACTTTGTGCAAGGACGAACCATAAAAAAATGGATGAATCAGGAATGAATAAGTAAATTACACCCCCAAAATTATTAGGGTGTTGCACAATGGTGTCAAAAGAATGAAGCAGACTTGCAAGCAGATTATCTTGGTCTTCCATCTGTGCTTTCTCACTTTCGAAACCTCAACCTACACACACTGTGCAGAGACGCTGAGAGAGAGAGAGAGCAGGATAGATAGCACATGGGAGAAGAGAGATCAAAACGTCTGAGAGAGGAAGTGGTGAGAGAAAAAATGACAAAGAGAGAGAGAGGAAGTAGAGGAAAGAATGGGTGGTAGGATGGGTTCGGATTGTGCAACGCTGACTCAGCGGTTTTCTGCAGTCTCGACTAAAGTTTCCAGAACGAAGCCACAAATAAACAACTGAGTTGTTTTTTTTTGTTTTTTTTTTTTGTCTTCCGAAAGCGAGAGAGAAAGAAATGAATATCATGGGGAAAAAAACTATCAACTTTTGACAAGAAACCACCCACTCACTTTTATCTCTCGGTAGATCTTTTACTTTATTCTATATACCTTTACCCAAATAATATCTGCTCAGTGGTGTTCCCTCTCCGCTGATGGCAGAGCAGCAACCGGGTGTTTGTTGGTCGATCTATTCGTTCTTTTCCTGACCGGTTTGACACGATATTCGTTAGCCTACAGCTTTAGAACTTGAGTCCGGTTTTGAGACAGTTTCTATATTGACTTTGACGTGTTAGGGTTTGTGTTTGGACTTGTCTTGGTCTTTGGTCTTGCTTCTGTAAATATGATCTCCACCTGGAGTTTGTAAAAAACAATCTTCAAAACAGCCGAATCATCGGTGGATATGATGTTTTTGTTCACAGTCTTGACTCAGTCTCACTTTCATTTGATCTCAATCTTGACTTGGCCTCAACTCCCTCAAGACTCAGTCTTGATCTCGCTTAGTCCTGGTCTTGGAATCGTCTTGGACTTGACAATGGTGGTCTGAATTACAGCCCTAGCCCTGTTTGTCTTGCATCTGCTGCATTTCCTGCTGCGTTTACACCTACTTTGTTTGATGCAATGCAAAGCAAAAATCATTTCTTTAGTCACGTCCATTTTTCACAGATGTACTCAACCCTGGTCCACCAAAAACCAGGGGTCTCAGCTCTTGTCCAGGAGAAACCTTTGTTAATTCTTTAATGCACAGTTTCTTTATGAACGTCTGCACCAAACTGATGTGAAATGGTCTGACTCTTGTATCACTGTGGAAGAATTGAACGCCGTGTACGGTCAGCACATTTCCCTACAGTAGCGCAACGGCAGAGCGATCTGGCAGCATGTCACTTCTTTGATATGCCGACGTGTGAATTCATTTTGCTGCCAGCATCCACGTTCACTATCCTGACAGTGTGCAAACATGCCAGCATCCAAATCCCCTGATTCACTGTTGTCCAACCTCACTGGATCTTCAGTGTACAAGGTCCCTGACCTGCTCCTCTGAGAGGTTCCTCTGAGATGTTCCTATGAGAGGCCAACACAATGTTTCTGATCAGTTTTGTCCTGTACCCTGTTACTCTAGACTCTGGATTACTCTGTGTGTTTTGTGGGTATTTAGAGTTATTATAGTAATCATAATCAGTACGTGACTGAAGTCAGAAACACTGCTGTCTCCCTTGTTTTATGAAGTCATAGGTCAACACTATAGATCGCTTAAATAAAAGCACTGGAAAAGTTGAAGATAACATACATAACGTAGATGTACTTTTCATCTTTAGTAAGCACGTTATCCTAGTCTGGGCCTGAGGCATGAATACACCCTGGATGGTGGTGTGTTCGCTTAATAAATCTTTCATCATCATCATCATCATCATCATCATCATCATCATCATCAAAGGTATAAACTCACAGCTGCTCAGCTCAGAGTTCAGCTGTAAGTGGATTTTGATCAACAGATCTGTTGAATAAAGCTCAACACTCAGGCATTGTTTACAGTGACGGAATGGAAACAGACCACCTGATAGGAGCTTCATGGAGCAAATATAATTTGGGTTGTGGAGAAATGCTTATCCCTGAGAGATCTCTTCAGTCATGCAGTGACAGACCTGCATTTTTTTTCTCATTTGTAAGTTGCTTTGGATAAAAGCGTCTGCTAGGTGAATAAATGTAAATGTAATGTAGACCTTTGATGATTCAGAAGAGGAAGTCAGCTGGCGACAAATCATCAGACTGTGGCCATTAACACAGATTCGAGACGCCTTACATCAACCCTGAATGTCTCATAGAGCAGACGTGGTTCATTCCCAAAAGTGTGGGCATCATATCAGGGGTGTTCAAAGACTTTGCAAAGTGGGAATCACCTCCTGTACTGTTTCTGTCCATGTTTATTGAAGATATCGTTTCAGTATTGATGTATTTGTTTATTTTGCTCCACAGTGATCATATACTGTACATAGGGATATAAGGAAGGCAATCCATCTACAGACCACATGCCATCCTTCAATGCTTTTTGACCGAGTGTATATAAGTTGGGATCAGTGAAATAAAGTGCAGGAGTGGAAAATCCCTTCAGTTTGCTTCCTGCCACATCACATAAAACAGTTGAACATTCAGCGGATGCACAAAGGTAGGGCCACGTCTTCAAACTAAGACAAAGTCATTTTGTCGTCTATCATCACAGCCAATCATAACTAAACCTGTGTTTTTTTCTAAATAGGAAACTATATAAACCCTGCAATGGACTGGCCAATGTTCCCGGGATAGCGTCCGGATCTACCACCACCTTGACTGGGATCATCACCCAAGACAAACAAATGCATGAAAAACTACGTAGAAAAACTGAAACCGAATTGCAGTTACTGGATTCTGGATTTCATTTCAAGGTGTGAGGGACTTTTCTCTCTTTTGATTTCCCCCTTCTGTCTAATTTTTCACACTTTGACACTTCTGGCTCCAGTGAAGGAGGTAATGTTCTACCATCTCGTTAAGCTTCAGTTCAGGAGACTTGGTGAATGAAGTCTGTCTCACGAACTAAAGAAAGGACCCTCTCGGTCTGTCTCTATCTTCGGCTCTCTTGTGTTTCTTTAAGCATGTTAAAATATCAACAAGAAAAATAAAGAGAGAGAGAGAGAATTTGTAACATGCTGAATAAGAGTAAGAGTGTGTGTGTGTGTGTGTGTACGTTATGCCCCTGTTTTGTGCAGACGCGGTCAGAAGTGAAACCGTGTTAGCTGAGCTGACAGTAAGTGACGCGTACCAGTGTGTGTGTATGTGTGTTAGCTAAATTTCCCTCTTGTTGCTGGAAACTTCCGGCTTTCATTAATGCAAGTTTCCATTTCAGGACAGTGGATGGTGATGTGGAAATCACACCTTGCATAAGTGCTGTCACTTTTATCCTGTCCATGTGCACGTCACTTACCACACACAGCATCGCGTACTGACCTCAGCGCCTAAAAACCCTCCACGTAAGGGCAACTTCAGGAAACAAACAAATATTCTGCCTTTAGGACTACAATTAATCAAAAGGTGAGGTGGTGAATATTTCGCTGTGGTTAAGACCTTTTAACCCAAACACAGTTCAGACATTCTGGTGTGTGGAGTTGTGAAGCTAAAAAGCAGGATTTATATATATATATATATGTCTATAGCCTAATGTGTCATGAAAAGATCACGTCGTTCAATTCATCTGCTTAATATGAACCATCGGTATAATTTTGAAATGGCCTGTACTGTACAGTGAGTAGAGCTGTGGAGAGAACGTCTGTGTGGCTGAATGTAGGCCGTCGTTCCGTTCGCGTCACGCACGTGTCGTTTGCCCCATTTGTTGACATTTTCAGCCTTTTTTAAAAATAAAAAAAAAGTCCTGATGACAACAGTACAGTAGCTACCGTGTCTATGACTTCTGAAACACAAATTAATTAGCACACTAATCTGTGTATAACGTGTGTGATTTAAATGTTACGATCTCAACGTTGCACTAGCTTGGTTCTCGCCTTAGAATAGAGTGCTGACTCCTTACACGCTTTATCGTCTCCATAATGTCTCTATACACGTTTAATGAGAGGTTGTATACGAGACAGGATCAGTTGAAATCTTTGGGCTTAGTTGCTTTAGCGTGTAATAGCTACGGTAATTTGCACACAGGTGAGAAAGCTTGAATGTTATTTTGTCACTCCATTGCTAAACCTGTGGCTCGGTGTGTCGCGCAAGTGCGTACTGTAGAAAGCGAACGTTCGCATTTTCGAACATCGAGTAAAGGTTATTTAACTCGACCCGTACCTGTCAGTCACCGTCGATCACTTCATGAACCACACCCTGATAAATTTCAGGTCACCCACCTTGGGAATGATTTTAACCTGAAGGAAACTTTTATGACAAACAAGGAACGCAATTTTCGGAAAACTGATTTCGTCACTTGCTCCGTTGTACCGCAGTCAGCCACTAGAGGGACTTGCAGACGTTTTGACAAACATTCAAATGTCACTGTGTCCAGTGTTTTCTGTGAAGTGTGTGTGTGTGTGTGTTGGGGCATGTACTGTACTCTAATGAAATCCCAAGATGCAGTGCACTATAAGGTGATCTCAGAATGGTGTCCCTACAGTACTATGCCAAATTGTGATCTATATAGTGAATAAAATGCAAGATGTTTAGGACACATGCACACATTGATGTCCAAGGTGTTTATATGGAATATATATAGAATAAGGTGTGTGGTTTGGGACAGGTCCATCCATAAAACCCCCGAAATGCACTCCACAGAGTAGTGTCATCACAACGTATCCTTGTGAATCAAGGGGTGTTAAACACATACAGCACGGAGGCTGGGACATCGGCCAGATAAAGGGTGTAATCTAGCCCACCAAATGAATTTCCATTTCCGTTTTGTTCGTGGACTGAAATGAACTGAAAGATTCAGAATAAGTAGCTAGTTTCTGTTATTCCACTAGGAGGCAAACTAGAGCAATAACTCATCTACTGACAAAGTGCGCTAATGATGTCATTCTTCATTAGCAAGGGGTTGAGGTCAGAGTTCTGCGCAGGACACTCGATTTCTTCTACATTCGTCCAACCTTCACACAGCACGTCTTCATGGAGCTCGCTTTGTGCACCGTGTGTCATGGTGGAACAGATTTGGGTCTCTTAGTTCCAGTGAAGGGAAACTGTAACGCTACAGCTTTCCATCTCTGTGGAACAGTTTGGGGAAGAACCAGCTCTGGGTGAGATGGTCAGGTGTCTACATATCTTTAATGAATATGTTTTGGAATGTCCATAGTGGACTGATAATGAAAAAAAGCATTGTTATGGTAGTGAATGTGTCTGCCCTAGGTAGTGAACAGGGTGCATGGTTTGGGACACATCCACACATGATGAGACCCTTTATGACAGGGTGTACAGTATATAGACAAAGGTACACTGGTTTAGATGAACAGTAAAAGTCCCTTTTATTGACAACCTATTAGCTTTAAATTCCTGAATATAAATTAACAATCACATTGATGGTCTCTGTCAGAGAGACATTACTTTTCGCCACGTCGTGATGAGGGCACGTACAGGACGCCTGTGCTCCTATCTGAAGGCACTAAGTAAGTTGTGATTGACACTTCGTACCTGCCATTAGCCACCATTGTGGCTGCAGTCTGTAGTGACGTCTACTCTTCAGCTACTGTGTAACAGTAAAAAATGACCCACTGTCTTACGGTACAACAGTTTTACAACAAATAACATAAATATCTGAACAATAAAAATACACATGTACGAACAGTATATAAATAGACTATATGATAGTATCAAAATATAAATAGTGCATTGTGAAAGTTCTTCCTGAGTAAACAGCGTTGATTGTACAATATACCACGATATCCAGAACGCATAATATTTTAACGAGGAAGCTTCAAATCATCAGTACTCTTACATCGTTGGGTTAGAAATGTAAATAATTGGGTGAATTTGAAGGACGTCTGGAAAGGAAATCCCATAGGTCTGCTTATCAGATGAGAGTTCCAAAGGAAACATTTACAGTATCATGCTAAGATGCTATCGTGATATAGCATCAGCGGTTTAACGTCAGCGCTTTAATCAAAGTGCAAAAATTGAGGTCTATTCAAGCATGGTTTGAGTCAGCACCGTGTGAATAGCATACAGTTTCATGTGTTATCCACAAACTCAGTGTCTGTTTGGTGCTAAATATGCCTGTCCCATCTTCTACTCGGTCTTGGGTCCATCCACCAGGAACATGCCAAATCCGGAGTGGTTAAGATCGAGACTCCATCCTCTTGGTGGCACTGTCGCGTGCATCTTGGCAATCAGTCGGCTGTTGGGTTCAAGATGATGGATCACGGTCCAACACTTTTCCACAACAGGGATAGAAGTAGAAGTATCGGGAAGCTGAAGTGTGCAGGATAAGTGCTCCTTCAGTTGATTGTCCTCAAAGGTGACTCTGAGGGATCCACCAGCACAATTCCAAGTGCATGTCAGGTTCAGCTGGGTGTACAAGAAGTAGGTACCACCCTTCTCCATCATCAGTGTTTCGTGTTCTGATTTATATCTGTAGCGTGAGCCTACGGTGGTGCTGTTCCTGTACACGATCGGCTCCCACTTCATAGTGCCATTTTTCACAGGACCTGCAGGAAAGGAATTTAGAGAGACACTTAGCATATGCATATGTCTATATTATATATAGGATTGGCAACACAGACACGATCGTGGTTTGCTTTCATGGTATGAAAAGTCTAGCATTACCGATATGGAGGTTGTCTATATTCCAAATATGTACTGCATCAAAAT
>JAOUWY010000045.1:18018437-18033168 GCA_025728095.1 Prietella phreatophila | reverse complement strand
GTGTGTGTGTGTGTGTGTGTGTGTGTGTGTGTGTGTGTGTGTGTATACCCTGCAGGTTCTATATAGGGCATGTCAGGCATGCGTGTTTCTCTCTGTCTGGGTTATTATAAACTACCATACCAACGGCATGCATGTAGTTTCTTTGCTGTGTGTGGACAACATGACGTATAATCCACATGATGTAAATGTAGACTCCAAACACAGTTCATAGGTTGTTGTTTTTTATTTTACAGAAATGCAGCAGAACTAATGTTTATCATGTATCTAATGATAAAACAAAGTTAATAAAATAGGAACTTTAGGAAGCTAAAATGTAGAAGTTTCACCTTGAAATTATTGCTGTTGTGAGCTGGAGGGTCACTCTTGGTGGTACTCATTCAGACATTTTAACAGCAAACAGCAACTTGCAGAACACACCGTAACTCTATTCAACTCCTGAAATGAAAACCTTGTGGAACGTTCTGGAGAGCTTTCTACCTTCTATTTAATGTGACTTGAGTAAGCAAGCTGACGGTTGGGTTTGATACACTCCAGAAAGATGATAAGCTTCGTCTGAACATACAATAATCTACTATAAAGCTGGACATACTTACAATAAAGCTGGACATACTTACAATGCTACTGGTAAAGCATGGGTTATAGCAGGGGTCTCCAATCGTATCTGGAATGGGCTGGTGTGGGTACAGGCTTTCTTTCAAATCAAGCAGGAGACAAACCTGATTCCACCTGTTTAATCAGTTGATCTTGGCTTTCAATAGACTCAGGCGTGGCTTCTGCTTGGTTGGAATGAAAACCTGCACTCACACTAGCCCTTTCCGGATACTATTGGACACCCCTGGGCTATAAAGAGCCAGCGCTCTTTATATGAAAGTATAACGCTTTTGTCGTACAGAAATATAGCTTCATTTTGGATCTCAGTAAGGCAGTGTTTAGGTTGGGATAAAACCAAACAGTGCACCTCCTATTAGTATCATGAACTTGGTGTTTTTCCCATGAGCAAGGTTCCCAGGTTTAGTGTTTATGTCCAGGGTACTACAGCTACTGTAAATAAGAAATTCCCAACACAGTTAACTAGTTTCTCCAGAGAAGATTGAGAAAAAGAATAAAAACCCTTCTTTTCTCACTCACTTTCCACTGTTCAACATTATATTAATGAGACAAATGAGTCCCAGAATGCAATGCAGCTGAACAACGTTGAGTTATGGATACTCCTCTCTATAAGGTACTCCTCTCTATAAGGATTCCAGAGCAATCTATATAATGATGAGTGGATTGTGGTGTTAGCAAGAAAGTTTGGAAGCTGATCTGTTTGAGCAGACCGTACAGATAAGGAGGCGAGAGAGCTGGACAGATTAAACTACTAAAGAGCCGCTGCACCACCCTCTTTAGGCAGTTGAAGCTAGGATTAGATTCAGCACTATCAGGAGGTAATCAAACAGCTTTGTGGGAAATGTATGAAACCATTAACCAAAGAAAAAAAATATCATTAAAAAAGGTTAAAATTTCAATACACTGTTAAAGATCACATGTTAGTTATAAAGATTAACATGCAAAGCATGTTAAGTAAATATAGATAATAAGGCTCCCAGCAATCCATTGTGTACTAAAGCTTTCTCTAATGATAAACAGATAGGATGCATCATAAACTAAGAACGTTCTGATGATACAACCAAAACCTAATCAAAATCTGAACAAAAACAAAACAACGTGAGGACGGTGGAAGTCATGGCTTGACTGATTACACCAACCTTTACACGGACGGCAAGATCTTCATTGGGATTCGGCTCAATGAAAAAAAGCAAGGGTACATTTTCTCAGTGAATCTGTACTGATATGATTTCATTGTGACATTAGTGTCAGGATCACTGAAGACCACCTTCTTTTTTGTCATGTCCAGAAAAACGCACACTTTCTTAATTTTGGGTGCTTCTGTGGTCCAAGAGCATTTACCCTTAATACAACTTACAAGCATAGAACAGTTGGATAGGTTTTGCAATATTTTAGTGGATTCAGTAACAACCCCCAGAGCCCAGTGTTCGCAGTGTTCCAAATCCACCTGCCAGGTGTGCACTCCTGAGCTGAACCCTTCTGAGCCCAGGATGTAACAGAAGTGTATTTCTGGAGAGGTCAGTAACACAAGGCGTGAACAAGTGATGCTTGTCAAATCTGGAGATACCTCAAGGTCAGTTGATTTGGTATTTGGGTCCAGAATCACTGGATCTAAAAATGCCAAAACAAACAGGTGCTCATTATATAATTTTGATACTTAAACGTTTAATATTAAGAACTGTACTATTATATTATACCTTATTTACATTATTTCTTGATTCAAAGTTAGTGACTAAATTTACAGAAAGTAAATTAAAAGAAAGTAAATGTAAGTTCAGAACCAGAATTGGTATCTTTGTTCTGCTCATATGTCATATCACAGCAAACCAGTGACTACATTTCCCATCTTCATGGTGGCCTACAAACATGACCGCCATGTACTGCAAATCTCAGAACATGCAGATTCATTCTAATCATGCACACCTGCATCCTATTCACCTCACTCACATCTATTCTATAAAAGAGACTTTGTGAACACTATGACTTTATGAAGTATTGCACTCAGTTGTCTAGTATCTGTCGTATTTCCAAGCCTCATATCATGTTTGATTTTCTGGTAATTGACTTTGTTTATGCTGTTGACCTTGACTCTCTGCTCTGCCTTGTTTATCGGGTCTGCCTGATTGTTTGACACTAGCATGCCTTGAACTTTGTTTTCTGCCCAATTAGTGGACAACCCACTCTACCAAAAAAGAAATGGCGAAGGTTCCTGTTGTCCCAGTTTTGTGGCCCAGCATGCCAGTGGGTGCAGCATCTAGTGGTCATAGGATCCAGGGGACTTGAGAATGCAACTCAGTTTGTGGGACTATTCCTGATGGTGTTCAGCAATTCAGAATCCTTGGCCATACTGGAGGAGATTTTGAAGGGGGCCTGCCTCAGAGATGAACCTGACTTGCAGTTCACCACCTATTATGAGCAAATTGAGCAATGTCCTTCTCAAAGCTCCTGCCTAAGAACCACTACCTCTGCAGAGCTCCAGCTGGAGGTCAATGTGGTGACCTCCAGGCCAAGTTCCTGTCAGAGGTCAAAGAGGGTACCTCTCAAGCCAAGTTCCTGTCCCAGGTTGAAGAGATGACCATTCAAGCCAAGTTCCTGTCAGAGATGAAAGAGGCTACCTCTCAAGCCAAGTTCCTGTCTGAGGTCAAAGAGACGACCTTTCAAGCCAATTTCTTGTCCGAGGTCGAAAAAAGGGCCTCTCAAGTCAAGATTCTGTCTGAGATCGACGAGACGGCCACACAAGACACATTCCTGTCTGAGGTCAACGAGGCGACCCCCATGTCAAGTTCCAGTCTGAGATTGTTGATGTGACCTTCCACGTCATGTTCCAGTTTGAGACCGACATCACGGCCAACCAGGTTTTGCCTTCATGCCTGAAGTTGACATCATGACCAAACAACTTATGCTCATGAGAGAGTCAGTTGACAAGACCTATCAAGTTCTCTTAATGCCTGAAACTGACATCACGACCAACCAGGTTCTGCTTATGCCTGAAGCCGACGTCACGAACAACCAAGATTAGCTCACGGCCGAGTCTGCTGACACTGCCAACCAAGTTCTGCTCACACCCGAGTCTGCTGACAAGCACAATCATGTTCTGCTCACGCCAGAGTCTGTTGACACAGCCAACCAATTTCAGCTGGCAGAGTTAATGGAGGATGACGCTCCGCCTTCCTGCTCCGCTGAGAACGATGCTCCACCTTCCTGCTCCGCTGAGGATGTTGCTCCGCATCCGTGCTCCGCTGAGGACATCGCTCCCCCACCGTGCTCCGCTGAGGAAGTTGCTCAACACTCAAGAAAGGCCAACGAGATGGCCCAACAACTCAAGCCCCCATCTAAAGCTGACAACACAACATCCCAAGAATGGATCTCGCCTAATGATCCTGGCAAACCAGCCCCAGCCTCATATTTGCTCATCGGATCCTTGAGAAACCTGCAGTGAAGACATTTTGCACAGAGGGCCAGGACCGCCGGGGGATTGAGTGTATTTTGGAGCTTTGGGAGAAGTGCCCTTGAGGCGGGAGGGGGGGGGGGGTGTTCTGTCATATCACAGCAAGCCAGTGACTACATTTCCCATGCTGCATGGCTCCCTGCAAACATGGCTGACATGGACTGCAATTCCCAGAAAATTCACATTCATTCTAATCATGCACACCTGCATCCTATTCACAGCACTCACAACTATGTTGAGACTATGTGAACTCTATGACTTTGCAAAGTATTACACTCAGTTGCCTAGTCTCTGTCGTATTTCCAATCCTTATCTCATGTTTGCTTTTCTGCTTATTTACTTTGTTTACCCTGTTGACCTTGATTCTCTGCTCTGCCTTGTTTAACCTGTCTGCCCGATCATTTGACCTTAGTCTGGTTTGGACTTTGAGGTTGGAGAATACATGGCAAGGGATCTGAGACAGTTCCTCCATGCAGAATCTCTCCAAATCCTTCACATTTCGAGGTAAACGCCGATGGACTCTCCTCTTCAGTTCACCCACAGGTTTTCTATGGGGTTCAGGTCAGGGGACTGTGATGGTCATGGCAGGACCTTGATTTTGTGGTCAGTAAACCACTTTTGTGTTGATTTTGATGTATTTTTTGGATCATTGTCCTGTGGAAAGATCCAACCACAACCCATTTGAAGCTTTCTGGCAAAGACAGTCAGGTTTTCATTTAATATCTGTTCATATTTGGTACAGTCCATGATGCCATGTATCCTAACAAAATGTCCAGGTCCTCTGGCAGAAAAATAGCCCCAAAACATTAAACAGCCACCACCATATTTAACCATGGGCATGAGGTATTTTTCCATATGGCTACCTCTCTGTGTGCCAAAATCACCAATTTATTTTTTTTTTTACCAAAAAGCTCTACTTTGATTTCATCTGACCATAGAATCCGATCCCATTTGAAGTTCCAGTAGTGTCTGGCACACTGAAGACGCTTGAGTTGGATGAGAGTAAGGGCTTAAAATCCCAATTATAAATCTGTTTCAATTCTTGGTTGTAACACAAAAATGTGGAAATGTGCGGCACTGGATTTGCAAAATATATACTACAAAAGCCTAAAGTATATTTGTGCTCATTCACTTACAGTAAGGACAGAGGTGCTTCAACTTCTCCCACACTTTGTATCTCAGATTCCCCACGTGTTTAGACACATCGATTAAAGATCCTAAATCAAGCTTTGGATCTGGTACTGTGAACTTAACTCTGAAACACACATACATAGATAGGGAGACATATCATAATAGATGTGCAGCTTAGCAACATTGCTCAGCCTTAACTACATCTGCTAGTTCAACTAGTTATACTGTATTAGGAAAATATAGAGCTAGAGCAAAAATAACCCAAACACTATTTAGAGGTGGTATGGAGAATATTACCCAAGGTGGATAGTATTCATCCATCCATGCATTTTCTGTACTGCTTATGCTACACAGGGTCACAGGAGAGCCTGGTGCCAATCCCAGGGAACTCGGGGAACACAAGAGTATCCAGAGGAAACCCCTGAAGCAAGGGAAGAACATGCAAGCTCCGCATGTACAGGGCGTATACAGGATTCAAACCCCCAACCTTGGAGGTGCGCCACACACATGCTAACCACTAAGCCACCGTGTTCCCACTGTTTCTTAAATTTGGGCAGAAATGAACACACATGGATGTCTAGTTCTTTTTCCACCCAGCACTGATGTATGAAAATAATGAATTTTACCTCTGCTCCATATCTCTGAAGTTCTGTGAACCAAAAAAAAAAAAAGAAAGAAAACAGACTTTATGAATAGCTTTCGTCTCTTATGAGAAGAATACATCGGAAAACAACAGATAAAATGCGTACATGTAAGAAAAGATTCGCATCATGCTTTAGGTCATCCTTAATTTTTTTTATTTGTTCAGATAATGAAGTATGCAATCCTTCAACTTCTGCAATCTTCTCCATAATCTTCTCCCGCTTCCTCTTCTGTTCATCTCTTAGTGCAGATACTCGAGCCTCCTCTTCCTCTCTGAGGAACTGATGAAGCTTCTTAAACTCCTCCTTTATCTGTGTCTCTGTCTGTTGGCCCTGAGGCTGTGAAAGAGGACAATTCCCTGTGTTTTCCCCCCAATAAGTACCATATGTTATAATATTATTTCATTACACAAATATCAAATACCTGGAGTTTTGTAGCTATGGTGGCAAAAGTGGCCTTTTTGATAATTAAGGTTTGCAGCTTGCTCCCAAGCTCAAGTTTATTCTGAAATAAAGATGCTATTTTAGATATTAAATAAATATATACAATTTAGTGTACAATCTAAAGAAGACATGTATGCGGACACCTGGTCATCATATACATATGGGTATGTTTAACATCCAGTTCCAAAACCATGGTCTCTTCTGAAAAACGCTTTGTGGCTGTGGGGATTTGTGTTCATTCAACCACAAGAGCATTAATGAGGTCCAGCGCTCCACCCCATAGTATTAATGCTGTACAAAGACATACAGTGACAGCATACAAAGACATTCAACATAATTATGTGCTTGGTGTCAGGAGTTTGGGGAAGGACCACATATGAGTGTGATCCTCAGGTTTCCTCATACAAATAGAAAAAATCAGGAAGGGGCCAAATACCTTTTCCCAGAACTGATAGAACTGTATTAATTATCTGGAAAATTAAAACTGAAACTACTTTACCATGTGTTCCTCAGCTGCTTTGTCGATGCTGCAAAAGTTGTGTTTTTTATGGTCCTGAGACACACATTTCAAACACACCAGCTTCTGGTCATCTGTGCAGAAGAGCTCATGCTTCAAACCATGAACGTCACAGAGCACACCTTGATTTTGTGCTGAAATCCTGCGTCTCTTCTCCTCCACGAAAGACTCGCACGCACCCTTAAGAGACAGATTTTTAAACGGAGAATGTTTTGTAGTCTGTCTGCAGAGAGGGCATTCCTTTTGACACCAGGTGCTCTCGAGACACTCCTTGCAGAAGCTGTGACTACAACGCAGAATCAATGGATCCTTAAAGATTTCCAAACAAATAGAGCATTTGAGGTTTTCTTCGAGATCAGTGTGAGAAGTTGCCATAACTTCTGGTTCTTGGTTGTAAGGTCTATCTCTGTGTGTTTCCTCTGTTACAGCCTTCACGTTCAGAGAAATGAAACTGAAAGTGTTGAAACTGTTTGTAGGAATTGTATTTGGTTTGCAAATGGTTGAGAACGAACCTACAGTAAGAGTTGTTTCACTTACAAGTCCGTGAAATTGTACACCAGTCTGGTATAACCTGTTATATACCAGCACATGTATACAGGAACAACTGCTCTACTTTTATTGAGGAAGCACTAGTTGTTTAACTTCTCTCCAGTTTGAAACATCCTTTGACATTTACCCTGAAAAGGGGAAGTATGAGAAATCAAAAAGAGACCAACAAACCCACAGTGTAATGGGTAAATTGTTTCTGCTTGAGGACCCAGACTTTATGGTATTAGGTTAGCTAATAGCAATCAGTTTGTTGGGAACCGACATATTCCTGCTTTCTGTGCAAGGATTGGCTATGAGTTTTTTACTAACAGGTTCTACACTACTTGAAGATATTTGTTGTGAGGGTTGATCGGTATTGTAGTGACAGGAATGGATATACAGTGTGTACAATTATGCTATACATTTCACCTGCAGGTGTCGCTATTTGATCTGAAGCAATTTTCAAATGTAATTAAGGGTTCATATTGGATTGAAACTCCAGAAAGACTTCTCCAGAAAGGTTCTTCCATCACTGCTTTATGTTATTGAACAGTCTGGACCAACAGTGCAGCGAGTTCATACAGTAAAATGCTACTGGATGAACCCAGTTATTACCAATACTAAAAATGCCAAGATAAACAAACATACAAATCAGAAGTAGCATCCGGTTTCCGTATCCTGGAAACCAGGTCCATGGAAACCTATGTCCTGTCATCTTCATGTACTTTTATGTATACCCTATCACAATCCGATACACACAGAATCAAATCACATTTAATCAAATTAACCCGAATAAAGAACCCTAAAAGCATCTAATAAACCCTGTTCTTTTCTTCAATATTTAAAGCCTCTCGCCTTGTAGTTTTACAAGAATTGTAGGTTATAGTTAAGTCAACTTGCCACATGCAATCAACGAAACTGTCATATCACGACAAATCAGGGACTCCGTTTCCCATAAGACACCTCCGCTTACAAACTGGGCTGCCACACAGTACAACTCCCAACCCAACACACAATCATGTTCACAATCCCTGGAATTCGCATCATACACACCTGTTGCCAATTGTGAAACAGTAAGTGTAGTGTAATTCCATTCATCCATCCATGTTCTATACCACTTATCCTACACAGGGTCACAGCTGAGCCCGGAGCCTATTCCAGATGACTCCGGGGCATGAGTCGGGGGACACCGAAATTGTTTGCAAATGTACAAATTAGCTCATACACCTTCTGGAACTGTTGTGTAATTCCACTGTACATCATATAATGTGTCTCAAAGTTCACATGTACAGTATTTTCAGTGATGCGTTTAATAACAAAGAACAGATGATGCCGATCCCTTGGTGCTTGGGCCCACAAATTGCTCCTTGCAGATATGTGTTTTTCATTAATGTAGTGTAGTAGAAGTGTGCATCAGGACTATACAGGAGTAGTAGCTGGAGTTTACTTATTCCTCTGTATCCTGATCACTGTAGCTGTGGATTAAATAGAAGAGCTGCACAAATGGTTCATTAGTACGAGCACGTGGATCAGCTGACTAAGAGCAAGAATTTACCTCTGTATATTTATAAATCTTTTCCGCTGACTCAGAAAGAGGAAGTGAGCATTTTCATCACTTTGTGCTCCAGATGTAAATGAAGATGGCACTGAGGCAGAGAAACTGTTACTGATGAAAATATTGCTAACTTTGAAGACGGCACAGTGGTTGAGGCAGGTGTACGCTGGTGAACACAAGTGATAAATCATTATGAAGATCCTCCGCATCTTCATCCTCTGCCTGATTACAGGTAAGGAATATGTTTAATAATATTTATCATCACTATGTTTTTATTTATTTATTTATTTTTAAATAGAAGGTAGAGCAAGACTTCAAGGAACACGTAGGTGGTGCAGTAGGTACCATTGGCACCTCACAGCTCCAGGGTGCCAAGGACTCTAATGAGCTCAGTTACTGTCTATGTGGAGTTTGTAATGTTCTCGGTCTGTCTGTCTGAGTTTCCTCCAACATGCTGGTAGGTCAACTGGCTAAGATAAATTGCCCCAGGTGTGAATGATAGGCTCTGGGTCCACCACCACCCTGAGCATGATAAAGATACATGAATCAATGAATTTCAGCCGTAGTCAGCAAAAAAAAAAAAAACAGGTTTGAAAACCCCGCCCCCCAAAAAAACAGTAGGGAGGCATTTCTGAGCCTAAAGAGTCTACTCTTATTACAATTACAAACTCCAACTAAAGTGCTTTTTCTTAAAAAAAAAAAATACTAGTCATTTACTCTGATGTGCATTATGTTTATGATTTGAACTTGTTTTTAGTGAGAACTTTGGCGATTAGAACAGTGACTGCCTACGCAGGGGGAGGAATCAACATCAAGTGCAGATATGAAGATGTACACAAAGACAAAACAAAACGCTTCTGTAGGGTAGGAACACAGCAGGAGTGTTTGGATGAAATAAACACAGAAGCACACAAGGAATGGACGCATAAGGACAGGTTCTCGATTCAAGACACCAGAAGTGTGGGATTCTTCAGCGTCTTGATCAGAGAGCTGACCGTGAAGGACACCGCAGCATACAGATGTGCCGTTGTTGCCTCTGATCAAAGATCAAACTCCATTGTGAAGCTGAACGTCATAGAAGGTCAGGAGATCTTAATCTACTGTTTAGCAGAACCACATGGTAAACAACCTGTGAGGAAAACTCCAACTGGCATATTAATCATTATAGTCAACATGATCGTCAACAGATTAGATTTCAGTGTTAGCTTGTTGCGTCATTACTTGAATCAGTTCTTAAACAGTGTACACATTTCCCATTTATTGTCAGTACGACATCACTGTATACATGTCCTGATTGTTCTGTTTTGATCGACAGATCTCTCCTATGAGAAAGCCATCAGTAAGACTGTCCTTGTAGGAGGGAACATGACCATCAGCTGTAAATACCCAAACTCCCACAGGAGTGAGCCCAGGTTTTTCTGCAAGATGTTGCACAGTGGTGTTTGTACTTATAAAACATCAGTTAAAGAAAGTAGAATAGCTCTAAAAGAGGGTAAAATCTCTCTGGACAATGATGCAGAAACGCAAGTGTTCACTGTGAGCCTAATGCATGTGAACGAGCGGGACTCGGGGGAATACTGGTGTGGAGTTGAAGCAGCTGGGGAATCTGAAGACGGATACAAGGTCTACATCATACGCATCAACATGACGGTCACCGGTGAGTCTGTATGGACAAAAAAGTGAACAGACATGGCTTTAAATGCGCATTACCACAGATTTAGATAATTGATATTTCGTATTAGCTTATGGAGAGTATTAGTTTCTGGCCAACAGTTTCATGTTCTGCACATGTTTCAGTATTCTCCCCAGGTCATGTGACTTATCAAATATATAAATAGTGTTTAAATAAGGAACTGAAAGGAGCTTATTTTCTCTATGGTGAGTGTTTTAGCTAACAGTAAATATCTGAGTGTGTATACTCTAGCAAGCTGTTTATCAACAGCAGTATTGTTTTTGGAGATACTGTCAGTGTTACAATACGCAGCGTGCTTTTTAAAGAATATAATCAACACTTGGGTGGTGTGATGCAGCCTATGGTTGCCAAGACATCTACAGGGTTGGAGTTTCGCATCTTACCTCCACCCAGTGTGTGCAGAGTTTGTATGTTCTCCCGATGTTTCCGGAGTTTCCCCTGGGTACTATGGTTTCCATCAGTCCAAAGACATGTGTTATAGGCTGATTGGCATATCTAAATTGTCCATCGAGTGTGAATGTGTGTGTGTGTGTGTGTGTGTGTGTGTGTGTGATTGTGTCCTGAAATGGGTTGTCAATCGTATGGTTGGTGGTTTGATTCCTGAACATGACTCCAGACACTGAACCCCAAGTTGCTCCCGATGGCAGGCTAGCACCTTGCATGGCAGCTCTGCTACCACTGGTGTGTGAGTGGGTGAATGGGTGAATGAGACACAGTGTAAATGCTTTGTACAACCCTGAAGGTTAAAAAAGCGCTATATAAGTGCAGACCATACATCACAATTGTCACGTTAACATGGTGGAGTTAGCAAGTGCAGCTAAAAGCTTTAATGAGAGGCAGACAGACAAATCCAAAAGGATAGACAGAAATGTAGTCATCTACAAACAACATGAACTAGGCTAGGCAAGGAGCAAAATGAGAAACTGGATTCAAAACCATGAAATGCGGACAAGGAGGCGGCTCTGGCTTCTAAACATGGAAAAAAAACCACAGTCAATGCTCTGGTGTAACGGGAAATCTCTGACAATAATACAGATCATGCATCATACAAATACCTTCAGGCATCGTGATAATATATTTTTGTCATATTGCTCATCAGTCTCAATAATATGCCTTTCTACTATAGATCCACATGATAGAGTTTCATCAACAAGCACGCATCTATTTCCCACAAATTCAAACAAATCTTCAACATCTCATCCTGTACCAACTTCTCTTCTGACTGGTGAGTGTTTAAACCTGAATCATAGATCAGCGGATACGTAAAGGTGACTGACTCACTGATTTACAGCTGTGTTTCTCTTCCACGATCTCCAGTTTTCATCATTGTTTCTGTCATCCTGGCCGTGCTTCTGGTTCTTCTGATCGTGTTCCTCACTGGGATTTTCTGGAGGAGTAATACATCTCAAAAATCTCACACATGCCACACTGCACACACCTCCATCAGGTTTCTAACTAAGTTCAGTTACGTGGGACTGATTTAGGACAAGTTCTCTATCCACATGTTTATATCACGTCCTTTGTTAATATATTTGTATTTTTTTAGACACGCTAATCAAAAACTGATTCAAATGAATACATATAGGATGCAAATATGCCTATAATCAAGCAGATGAAGTGCCAGCTTCTACTCCAGCAATCAATGTGACATTAGAATCCGTGTTCTAGATTAAAATCGTATTATGGATGTAATTGAATTTGAAGATTTGAAAATATAGTTCTGTTACCCCACTAGAGGGCAACATAAAGCAGTAAACTCTCAGTAGCAAGCTAAAAATTTGACAGCAATCCCAGTCCAAAATCCATTTCAGTTTCAGGATGTAGGTACAAAATTGTGAAAAGTTTGAGGGAGTGAATACTTATGTAACACACTGTAAACCCTTCATCTTTTCAAAGCACAATTTAGGAAGGTTTGTGCCATTTGTGGGTGATATATGTCCAATCTGTTTACATGTTCAGAATGGACAGTTCAGATAAAAATGTTTATAAATAAACACATTTAAGCTGCTTTATATTTTTGGGTCCAGTCTGCTCGACATTGTATAAGTTCCACTTTAATTAAAGTTACTGAATCAAGTGTCAAAGTTGCTAAATCCACCACATTGGGTGGGATTTGATTGAAAAAGAAGAAAAAACCCAGCTGTGCCTTTTAAATTTAAACGTTCTCGTTCACGATTCATGTCAGACAAGTCGTGATTGTTTTCAAAGTTGCCAATGTTCATGTGTCCAAACGACTGAAAGCACAATATTCAGTGATTTGTCTGTATTGTAATTACTAATAGTTCAATAGTGATATAGATTTCTTTTTTTAAACAGCGATGGATCCTATTTTCTCAGTTCCGAGAACCATCCATGAGGTGAGTAATGATTTTGTTTTAAATGAGTTCACTACAACAATGCAATTCCCACCACTGATAACTTTTATATCTGTGCTCTCAGGTTCCCTCTGCCAGCATCAGACTCCTTTCAAACACGCTTTACTCCACTGTTCATTTACCCACAATCCCTGCTGATTCTTCACATGCTGTTTACGCTAACACTGGATTACCCACAATTGACTCAGATGCTGTTTATGCTACATCACAACTGCCATCAGATGGTCCTGATCAGTATGTCTAATCCACGATTTAGTTACCCCAAATTCTCTCTGACTCCCCAGTGCTGCTCTCCTGAAATCTGGTGGAAGTCCAGCATATGCAGCAGTGAGTGTGACTATGCTAATTTTAACGTTACTGGGAATAGATCGTTTTTCATAGTTGATAGTTGAATCAAACGTGAATTAAAGGGGACTTTGGCTGAATGCACGTTGAGATGACGTCACTTCATACCAGCTCCCTCATCACAATTTCCATACTCATGTTCCCAGCCACATTTCGCACAACACACTTTCCCTTTGCATATAGATGCGGAATGACTCATAAATTGACATTTATAACAATGTAATGGTGGAGGTACATACTCCCTTACTGGATAGCTGATAAAGCCTAATCTCACACATTAGGGTAAGGAAAGTCCATCAAACGATGTCATTACAGACAAGCTATCACATCTTTCATTATTTTGCCATCTCATCAGTCTTCTAGCTGTGATAACTTTTCATCCTACTGTACCAAATTTACTTTAGTTTCCATTCAGACTCATCTCCAATAACTTGGAGCTGAATTATTGTGAAGAGCAAGTGATCACTGCCTGCAGTAACTTCAATACCAACTGCAGAGGAATAAAGTCCTGCATCATCTTCTCTTACATCACTGATCGCAATGAACTCTCTGAACATTCTCTCAATGTAAATGAATGGGAGTTTTGTGGAATTTTCATCATCTGCAACGGGAATACTGGGAGTCCGATCCGTTTTGAAAAACATGGTGTGATCAGCCTGAAGGACTGTGCTGAGTTTGACAGTCAATGGGAATTTTGGTCACTTTGAGCTTCCGTACCGGGAATTCCAGAATTCCGATCACTTTGTGTTTGGTGCATGTAACTTCTAAGACCTGAGAGGAGAATAAAACTTTTTGTGTCTCAGAATAATAATAAACCAACCAGGTTCAGCTCACGCCTGAGTCTGCTGACCCTGCCTTCCTGTTCCACTGAGGACGTCGCTCTGTCTTCTCGCCCTGCTGAAGCTGCCGATCCAGCCTCCCACACCTGTGTACTGTCTAGCAACCTGGCGAGCCTTCCCCAGCTTCATGCCTGCCCCTTGGCTCCTTGAGATGCCTGCTATCTGTTGGATAATTCCTGCCTTGGGACCCGAGGGGCTGTGAAGACATTTTTCCCAGAGGGCCAGGACCTCCGGTGGATGGATTGTTTTCTGGCACTCCAGGAGTAGCACCTTTGGGGAGCGGGGTTCTGTGATGTCATGACAAACTACTACCTCCATTTCACAGAATTCATCATGAACTACAAACATGGCCGACAACTACAACTTCTAATGGAACACAGACACGTCATGTCCTGAGAATTAGTCGCACACACCTTTTCCCAATCACACTGACAATCACCACACTATTTAAGAGACTGCTCATTCACACGGTCTTCCCAAAGTAATACATTCAGTTGCCATAGTCTCTGTATATTATCAAGCTGTTCCATTGACTACGTTTACATGGACAGCAATAATCTGATTATTGACCTTAATCTAAGTAAGGTAATAATGTGATTAAGGTGT
>JAOUWY010000045.1:17680666-17692983 GCA_025728095.1 Prietella phreatophila | reverse complement strand
TATATAAGTGTGTGTGTGTGTGTTTGAATTTTGCCTTGAGGCCCAGTTTGTGTCAGGTGTGTCCACATAGCCGATGGGCTCTTCAAACTGTCCTTAAACCACACCCCCATACACACACACACACACACACAAACACACACACACACACACACACACACACACACACTCAGGTAGACAGAGCCGGTTGTGCCAGTAGAGAAAGAGAGAGAAAGAGGGAGGACTTCAGCAAAACAGGTGAGTTTGTAGCATTGCGATGAAGAACGAGGTAGAACTCAGACAGATATTTTTTTTACCTTTCTGAAATATTAATCAGATAAAAATTGTGCTTTTAGTGATCCCACATCAGAATTCTCCAATTTCTCAACAGGTGACAATGATTTTTATTATTTATTATAACTAATATTTCTATTCCTATCATTGTGTATCATATTTCTCACTGGATTTGTGTATTAAAATGGGTACCGGATCGAATCTGAAGGCAAGTTGCCTCCTACATATTATTCATAATCTACACTTTTTGGGAACATTTGTTCTAGTGTCCTTTGTGTAGTTTAGGCTTCTTAACTCGCTGGAACACTATCACAAAGGGAAACAATCTTTAAAAACATACCTCTTTTATATTTTTTATTTGTTTTTACCATCAAGGTAAATGTACAAATTTTATGAATTACTAAAATGACACTCATTCTTAGATTGCTAATTGTTCATAACACACTTTATCCAGAATACTCTTAAAGGTTTTAGGTTTGATTTAGTATAATAGCAATTTTTACACCATCAAGATTAAGAACCTAGTTTAGTAAATACTAAAATTACTTTATGGATGCAGCTTTGTGATTGGACTAGGCATACATTGGGATAAGTATGTCAATACCTATGCATACAGGTGAGGTACAGTGGGCGTTTTTGTAATGCAACGAATTAGAATTGATTAACCAGTGCGTAATAATAACTATAATATCGAACAAAGACCACATAAAAGAAATCTCTAGTATTGGATAATCACACCCAAAGCTAATCCGTGCCACTCTGTCCAAATCTTGATAGTTGAACATTGAAAGAGGTGTGACAGTAAACACATCTAAGATTCTGGGACTACCAGTGTGATGACTTCTTGCGAAAGGGTGTGACAGGGTGAAGCAGTTGAGCTAGAACTGTAGATTGTGTGAGATAAGAGGTTGAAAAATGTTACAGGGTAGTGACTTTTTTTGAGTGCTAGACTCAAATTGATTAGTGTCAACTATCTCCACTAGCTCCAGGGTCTGACCTGGTTTGATCCTGAGATTTGGTTATTGTCTGTGTGGAGCTTCACATGTTCTCCCCATGTTGATTTCCTCCAGCTTCTCTGGTTTCAAACCCACCTTCTAAAAATATGCCACTAGGTGGATCGGCAGTGCTAAATTGCATGTAGTCATGAATGTGTCCCTAGCATCCCACCCAACTCATACCCAGTATTCCTGGGAAAGGTCATGGTGCATTGGGATAAAAAATGAATAAAATTCATTTCAAAGCCCACAGCAAACTAACAGCAGTAAAAGTTGACAACCCTTGACAGAGGAAGATCCTGTGCTTTTTAAACAGGCCTCAGGTCGGTTTCACTTATGCAAATAACCCTCTTTTGTGTAAAGGCAAGGTGTAAAAGTCATCAAAGCTCTTATTTTTATAATTGCTGAGACTGCGAGAGTCATCATTACGTTGCTTCAGGCAACAGTTATCAGGACTAGCTAACACAGTACCTGTGGTTCAGTTGTGCTAACATCTTTTATTCAAATAAACACCTTAGGCTTAGGGTAATGGGATAATGCCAGGTCCCGTTTCATGAACAGATACAGCTATTATTTTCATGTTTTGACAAAGATCAGTGTTGTGAATTTTAAATTTAAACTTGATGGGATAAGGTGAAATAATCTATAATTTTATTTTTATCTGATTTGTTTTTTTTTTTTCCAAAGTGGCTGGCAACAGAGGCACTATACAACTAAACAGTTCAAGGATAAAAGGTCTTGCTTAAGGAACCAATGATGTCAGATTGGTGGTGCTGGTACTCATTGGTACATGACTTTTCAATCAGCCTTATCCACTGAGCGACTACTGCTTTAGGTCAGCTTTTGTGATCTGATGACCTTTGTTCTCGGATTAGATATCTACACTCTCATGCTGTCTATAAAATTCAGTCACTCTGAGAAGCACCATCAAGATGACTGCCCCAACTAAGGAATGGAAACCCAAGAAACCTCACTACATCCCTCAACCCCCAGGTGAACCCTTCAAGTACCACTGCTTTCAGTGCCCATTTACCTGCAATGAAAAATCTCACTTGTTTAACCACGTGAAGTACAAGGCAATAGGCAATAAGCAAGGCAATGTTTCCCTGAACACTGTCGATGAAATTAGCATGGCAACAGCTACCACAGGGGCACTGATGCAGAATAATGTTTCAGTGCAAGCTGTCGATGTAAAAGAAATGACTAAAGTCCAGCTGACAGATGACCACAAAGCCATACCAAATGATGAAGAGAGGAGTAACACACCTGAGAGAGTGTGGTTACCTCAGATAGATCCAGAACCAAAAATGAACGCAGATCTACAAATGACCAAAACATCATCCAGGTCTGATGGTGTGAAAATTGCAGCATCAAGCAGTAAGGAAGAATCATATGAAACAACACATACCTCTGTGTTTTCTGATGTTTCATCTTTTCAGGAAGACCCAACAGCAAACATTCACAAACCATTACAATCCCTCCAACATCTGTTTCTTCCAGCATACAATCCGATTCCTGTTCATAACTCATTCCTCCTTGACTACAAACCCCAAAAGCAGGCAAAAGAAACAGAACCTTTTTACCAAGGTCTGGAGTACCCTTCTTATGCCTTCCACTACAATTTATATCCTATGCACTCTTCGTATTCACCCTATTTATTTTCTGGAAATTATTGCAATCATCTCCCTTCCCCTCCAAAATTTCCTCCATACGTCATTGATGCTCTACTACCTGGCATTCACCCACTTTTACCAGGGCAACATTTTCCCATCCACTCCATCCAAACAATCCCCAATCCCATTTTAGACCAATCTTATAGATTCTACCATTCAAATCCATCCCTTAGCATGTACTGCCTTACAGATCTGACCCATCTTACCTTGTGTAATTATCCAGAAATAGGCCAGTCTACTATGGCTGTACCCAGTGGTGTTGGTCATGTGAAACCTGATGGTTTCCGTTTTGATTCATACACCATGGCTCAAAGAGAATGCTTACTCAGACAGGAAGCTGGGATCAGAGTAAGCAATGTTCAAATGAGTCCCAAAATTTGCTATTATCCGACTGGATCACCATCTGGGCCACATGCAACAGACCACACCCAGAAAGACTCAGAATCACAGAAATGTCTGGACGTAAGTGGGATAGAGCCCCCACATGACCAATTGGAAGAGTGTAATGCTAAAACACTCTCAGCTAATGATAGATCCAGACAAGGCAGCTCCACACACTGGGAGAGGTAAAATATTAATGTTTGGCATTCTTTATTTATTAAACAAAACTGTATGAAAGTACTATGCAACACATTAACTAACACATCGTTTTACTCTGTTTACCTGGTAATAATCTGACATCAAGGCCAGCAGAACAGAAAGAAGTGGCAGATAACTATGTGGCCCCACTGAACCTCTCAAAGAAAGAGTCTGTTTTCAAGGTTCCTTTAAATCTCCCTATAAAACCAATACCTGGTATCCCAAGCCTGCAAACCCATATACAAAATGAGATTAAAAACGACACCTTGGGAATTATGGATGCCAGTTAAGTGAAAGAAGAAATCGATGATTCCATAGATGAGCAGAAACAGACAGCTGCATTTGCCTTGTGTCAGCTGGCCCAGTGGAGACTGTCAGAACAAACAGAATGCTCAGAGACGAGCACCCACTTCAGTACATACAGAGTCCGGTGCTAATGATGGGCTGAACAACCATCAAATCAGCTCTACTCCACTTCATAATAACTGCATAAGCAGTAATCCAGGACCCATTCTGCAAAACACAATTTCAACCAAAGAGAGTGCCCTGATTGTTAACTGCTCTACACCTCATCCTGAAGGTACAACAGTCATGCCTTCTGAACCCAAAATGCACGAAATGCAAAGAGGAGCAGAGTCTCAGTTCCTAGCAATCGCATTTTAAGGAAAAGACTTCGCTGTTAATTGTTTCTAAATGGTAATATTTAGTTGCAAGGCACTCAGAAAGGATAGAGAGCTAGACTTAATGTTCAGCATTGTGTCTTTTTGCAAAGTGCCTGAAACTGATGTGATCCAGCAAATGAAAAAAAAAAATCTCTAAACATGCAAAACAAGGAAAACTGTACCTTTTTGTTTTCAGTTTAAAAAAAAATCCATTTATACCAAGATATTTATAAAAGATATACAAAATGAATAACCCCCAAGTAATTACCAACCAGTTTATTTTATTTGACTATGAATCTGTATTTGGTGGATATTGTTACTTCTTGTTTAACTAAAGTGCTATGTCTTTCAAAGTATAACCACTTGAAACTTGTACCTTGTACCAGGTACAAGGTCATAAACGTCTCCTTATCTCACACTTAAGCCAGAAAAGTGTGTAATTTGTAGTCTGACTGCACAAAGCCACACACACACATTAGCAAGTGCACCTGAAACACGCCAAACCGTAATCATCACACCATGCAGGTATGGACATGTTGGGCTGTATGACCGTTGAGTTTGTCTCGCTCTCTCTCTCTCTCTCATGCCCAGATATGACACGACACATGCTTACAGTTGTGCTCATAGATTTACATACGGCTTTAACGGGTATCATTATTAAAATTTCCCTTTGCTTATTTTAATTAGTCCTCCCCTGATTAGCCTATTTCACATAACTTTGAGATGTTTGCATATAGTCCATAAATAAATAATACTGCACCAAGTAATAACAATTTACACCTAACACCCTGGCTCTTAATGCATCGTGTTGCCTTCTTGAGCATCAGTGAACGTTTGCACCTTTTGTAATAGTCGTGTATAAGTCCCTCAGTTGTCCTCAGTGTGAAAAGATGGAACTCAAAATCCTATAGCCTCTGTTGGAAAGGGGTCAGACATGCAGAAGTTGCTGGAAAAGTAAAGAATGTGCCGGACTTGGAGGATTTTTCTGAAGAACAGTAGGCAGTTAAACTGCTCAGGGACAAACAAGGGACTCATGAACTACCACAAAACATAAAAATAGTTGTTGATCATCCAGGTAATGATATACAGGATTAAGAATTGTGTATGTAATGTTTTGAACTGGTTCATTTGTGGGAGCATGGGGCACAAGGCGGGGTACACCCTGGACAGGGTGCCAATCCATCACAGGGCACAATCACATACACACTCACACACCCANNNGGGCCCCGGCAGGACTTGAACCCCAGACCCTGGAGGTGTGAGGTGAACGTGCTAACCACTAAGCCACTGTGCACCCCTATAATAATAATAATAATAATAATATTTTATTATTATTATTATTATTATTATTATTATTATTATTATTATTATTATTATTATTAACAACAACAGGTCTGTGAAGATAGAAATGAAAATGTTTTAGAATGAATGTGTGAATATAAGCTGGTGATTTGCAGCTGCACTACTGTCAGAACTGTCATCATCGAAAAATAATCAATATTCTAATAAACCATGTGTAACACTATTAAATGCAAATTACATTCATTTGTTGTTGTTTATTGTTATACTGTATATCATGTCTTTATTAAATATTAACCTGGATGTATTTGTCTTACAGGATGCATTAAACCCATTCAGCAGTAGCCAATGGTGCTTGTATTTATAAATAAATCAATATACTGTTCAACAGAAGAACAGCATCGAGTAGTTCAGGATTACGACGTATAACCAGACTATTCTTGTTCGTTCTTCATTTTTATCCATCACTTTTCTTTTCTTTTACTTAAAAGTCTCCAGATATAGACAGTTGCTTGTAAGCAGTTACTTGATTGTGCAGGTTTTGGTTAGCAGGGCTCCTGAGGTCCAAGTTGTGCGGAGATTCCATAATAATACCCCCCACCACCACTTCTTTTGGTGCATTGTGAGCAAGCCATTGAGTCAGGCACATGGTTCTGTGAGGCAAGGCCAAGGCTTATAATCGTAGCTAGACCCTGAATCAAATATCCATAGACAGAAGGCAATAGAAAACAAATGAGCTTTGTAGAGAAGAAAAAATGGATCATTAGTTCATGTTGGTATTCCTGAAATGTTGGTCATCCCCCTTCCGTAGACAATATATGCACACTTTGGGTCTGAGAGCACTGTATCCTTTTTCTCATGCTGATTGACAACTAAACTCCATCTCATAAGCAGCATGTGACAGCTGAACTCCATCTCATAAGCAGCATGCTAGAGACTGTGGTTGATGGAGTATCTGTTAGCATCAGTGAAAGAGCATGGCATCTTAATCAGGGCATTTCAGTTACCTTTAAACGGCATTCTCAAATTTAGTGGAAAATTTTACTATAAAACCAAATGTGTGGGTTTTATTACATTCAGAGTGTCATTTTTATATGTTAAATCCACATTTGTCTGTTCACACTGAATTCAATTTCCAGCATGTTTCACTTCAGCTCCAAAAGAGTATGTAAATAATAGCCTCGGTTCTGATCTCTATGAAGGGATTTTTAGCCTTCAGAGAAAGGGATTGTTGCCGTGGCTCTGGAGCTGGGGGGCTGTTTGGAGGCGGGGCATTGATGAGAGGGGCAACAAGGGCTGGGGAAGGTTAGAGGGCAGGTCCAGAGACTGGGGCATGTTTTGGGATGAGGGCAGGGGAAGAGAGGCACTGTAGGGAAGAGCACTGGGCAAAGCATGGGCAGGCAATGGGGAAGTGGAGTTGGGACGCATCTGATTCAGAGTCAGCCTGCGTTGGTCACAGTGGAATGGGTTAGTGGGTGAAGGAATACTCAGACCTGAAGAAGAGAAACAAGAATAAGAATGGAAAATGCCAAGTACTGTGTTTTTTTTTGTTGTTGCAAAAGCTAGCTCCTGTTTGACTGTTGTTATCTGATAAAATGTCTCATTAACTCTTTTTTCTTTTTTCTTTTCAAGACTACAAAGTCTGAGCGCTGAAATTCTAAGCAATGTTACCTGTGTTTCTAGTCCTAGTTCTCCAGTTGTCTTGCTTCCTATAACTTGTAATTTCTGTCACTTGTATTGTTTAACCTAAGCCTGTTTTTGTTAGTATGCCTCTGATAACTGCCAGTCTCTGTCTCATACCCCAAACCAGTTCCAGTATCTGTCTCATCTACTAATCCGGTCCCAATCTCCAAACTCAACAAATACAGCCCCAGAACCTGTCTTAGTTTTCCACTCTGTCCATTGTGTCCTAGTCTCTTTTATACCCCCAATCTAGTCTCATTTCTCATTCCAGTCTACATCCTTTCCATTTCCCGTAGTCCAGTCCCAGCCATTAATTCATGTTCTAATCTCGTCACTCTCCATGCATCATATCTTAGTCCTGCTTCTTTTCTTATACCCCTGTTAAGGTCTTGTCTCATCCTTTAATCCAAGTTTCACTTACTGTCTCATCTTCTGAGCCAGTGCCAATCCATATCTTATTCCCTAATCCAGTCCCAATGCTTGTTGCATTCCCAAATCTTATGTCACTTTCTGTCTCCATCCTCAATCCAGTCCCAGACCCCATATTAACCTTCAAACCATTCCCAGTCCATGTTTAGGTAACCAATCATTATCTAGTCCACCAGTCCAATCAATCTCCTTGCCCCATCACAGTTCCAATCCCTATATCGTTCACACTCAATCCCAGTTCTTGTGTCAATCACCAATCCAGTCCCACTCCTTAACTGACCCTCTAATTCTGCCGAAGTTCAAATCTCATCCCCCAATCCAGTCCTAATCCATGTATTTCCCTGCAATTTTGTCCTAGCCATTGAAGCAGCTCTAAGTTCAGTCCTTGTTTTAGGTCCAGTTTAGGTCTACTCCATCCCTAGAACTGCCTCCACATCCTGACAGTACCACTTTGCGTTTTTATAATCACTCCTTCAGCAGATAAACCAATGAGTAGTCCTTAGGATGAAATTTTCTTAAACATTCCACTAAATCCCAGTACTGAGTGTACGTTATATTGCTCCCTGGGTGTTAACATGAGCATGGGTTATTTTTTTTCATATTTTATGAGAAGTTTGCATGTCTTTGAGTAACTTGGTTATAAAGGTCAAGTTTGTGTGTGTTTGTGGGTGTTTGCGTCTCACCTGAGAGGAAGGGGTTCTTGCTGTTGGCTGGTATGTTGGACGGGTTGAGTGTTTGTGTTTGTGAGTGCTGTTTTGGGGGAATGAGTGTGTCTAGGTTGATGAGTGATGCAGCGGTAGGGCCAAGAAAAGCCTCTGGTGTGCAGCACTTTCTAGGTGTCACTGAATCCAGTGGGGGGCCAAGATGAGAGCTGTCAAAGGTCACCGAATTTGCCTCAACTCTGCCATTTACCTGCCCACCCACCACCAATTCAGCAAATGGGTCTATATCTGAAATAGAGAGACGTGTGTGTGTGTGTGTGTTTTATCAGCCATCATGTACAGATAAAACTGTAGGTTATGTTCTCAACATATACAGTGATGTTGATTTGATCCCTCACCTAATGGTCATATGATGTTACATCTTAACAACCACTAATATGGTGATGGGGATTCAACCAAGGCAAAGGAAAATGCGTAATCAACAAAAACACATTACAAACAAAAATTAAATTCAGGGAAGGCTCAGGATTAAGAGTAGTACCTGCTGGACTCTCACAGCGAGGGCTGAACACACTGTTAGGTCGTTTGTCTCCAGGTTCCTCTTCCTCCCGGATGGGAAATTGGCTGACTTCTGCTGAGGCTTTGTTACAACACATACCTAGTGTCAAATATTCACTGTGTCCATAGTTTGTGTGACAGTGTGTCTGCAGATTTGTTTATTCTGTGCAGTACCTGGCCGAACTGGACTCCTCCAGGGTTGTTCTGCAGACTTCAATGTGGACTTAGTGGGCAGGGATATCCATGGGCCTGGTGGAGATTGGTTTGTAACCCAGTGGTCAACTGGGCTACTGGAAGAGAGGTGGGGTTTCCAGGGACTACTAACTACAAGGGTACTGGGCTTAACCACAGCTAAAGAGAGAGTGAAAAATAGAGAGAATGGAATAGTTCCACGTATAATCCATAATAGGGATTTTTTTTTCTGGTTTCATTCACTCACATTTAAAATTAACTTAAAACAAGCTAAAAAAAAAGAGAAGATGAAAGCAGCACCATACCTACAGACTCCCAGGGATCAGCAGCTAAAGTGCAGGAGGGCTGGGCATCCCAGAGATCATCACTGGATGGCACTTCAGATGGTCCAGATGGTTCAAATATGTCGACCAGATCAACTATAGCTGACTGAAAGAACAAAGAGATCCTAAGGCAGACTATCACACACAAATAGAGGTGCTACAGAAAATCCTGGTTGGTTGAGTTCACTGTCTCTTACCCTAGCAAGTGATTTTCTTGCCTTTTAATTCTGTTACTGTCTTACACTAATATGATTTGCTTTAGGCTTTATGGTTACTTGGAAGCCCAAGTGATCAAGTCAACATCACTGTGGACTTCAGATGCAGAAGGCAGCACAATCCTTTATGTGTCTAGCAGCTGGTATAGCCTTATTATTTTATTTAATTAGCTTGTAAACACAGGCACGTTATGTGCTACAGGAGGCCACAGATATGACAGACTGAACATGCTTTTGAGAATGTAAGTTAATAAGATACAGCAGTAATGGAAAGATTGTTGTTTTCATACCTCCTCAGTTCCTGGTCCAGATCCATTGCCCCCCCTGCGCTTGTCTACAGCTTTCTCAACTCCGGATTCATTGTCTTGACCTTTGCGGTGCTCCTTTAGAAAAACACATTCCTAAATAAACACATGTACCAACAAACAATACACATATGCTAGTTGATAAGTGGGGTGGGGGTGGACACTGTGTTGTGCTGTTAATTATTAAAACAATTAAACAATTACGGATGGGGTGGTGTGATAATACAGTGAAGCATGAATGTTGAAGTATGCAATGTGTGTGTGTGTGTGTGTGTGTGTGTGTGTGTCTGTGTGTGTGTGTGTGTGTGTGTCTTACCTCTCGGCTCATGGCAAGTGCCAGCTGTAGCTGCAGCTCTTCCTCTCCGCAGGTTTGAGGGCGAGAGTGCTCCAGATCAGAGGCTCTTGGAGACGAGGGGGATGCTAAAAGAGATTGACAGAGAACTGGAGGGTAATATATTGAATCTGTAGTGAAGTTGGTTAAAAAAAGAGGCCACCCACAGATTTACCACAGCCCACTATGAAAAAAAAAAAAAAGAAAAAGGTTCATGGTTATTTAAACTGAAGAAAGAAGGCCCTTCAAGGGCTTTCTGTTTAAGCTAGAAAAGAGCAACATTTGAAAACAATCTCTAGACTGGTGGTTAGTCTGAACTCGCTTCAAAAAGGTCCACAGCACTACTGCATCTGGTGTACATAGGTTCTAAGCTAACTACGTAAGCTAACACTTTGAGCTTTGCTAAATAAGGATGTAAAGGTCATTCCAATGTCGTTTTCATTCAAACGCACTGAATTAAAAAAATTAATAATAATAATAATAATAATAACATTATTGTAATTCAGAGTGGCTTGCACTTTAATGGATACAAGACGAGGGTGAATATGGAAGGCTAGCTGGTTAGCTAGTTAACTACTGTGGAGGAATTATGCCAGCACATGTGAATTCTAGAAGGAGGGACTTCATGTACATGGACATGTATGTGAGGTGGGGTAAAAAATGAATCCTTCAAATGTTTTATGTTGTGTACCTTCTAACTTCTAAAGACCAAAGCTTACTCAATTCACCATTAAAAGTCTGAAAGGTCCTAGCACGTAGTAAAATTGCACAACGTTATCTAGTTACATCAAAGGTGATTATGAAAGGTCTGAGAAAGGTAAATTACAAACACTAAATACACCTATGTATGGTATTCACACTAGCTTAGGTTTCCCACACATACAGACCACTCACAGGTAAAGGAGGATGGAGATCCCATGGAGCGACTGAACTCCTCTCCGTACAGTGCTGCCATGCTTGGCTGGCTGCTCCTCCTGCTTGGGTATGAAGGAGGTACCTCACCTGACCCTCCACCTCCTCCTGCACTTGCTAATCGCTCTTTGGTCTTGAGTGCCAGCGCCCTCTCGTGTCTGAGCCTGTCCTCATCCCTGAGCAATGCCACCAGCTGCTTGGCTTTCTCACGCACGTTCACGCCCTGATCGCGCCCGTCCCGGTCCACGTACTGAAAGTCGCGCAGTGTCTGGATGGTGAAGGCATTTTCGCGGCATTGCTGCGCTACACGCTCCGAACCCGTCTTAGCCAAGTAGTCAAGCAGGGTCAGGGCCTGAACGAAACAAGGGGCTAGCATGGTACTATTTAAAACCTAATCACACCAATTGATAAATGACAATGAAAGCTGGTGAGTGACCTTTTTTTTGGTTGCTATTTATGTGTTTATCTGATAATAAGACTACTGACTTAGATATTACATAGCTATAACAATGTAATAACCATGTTATAAGCACATTATGACCTTGTAGACGTGCCTCCAGTTCTTGCCATGATCGTTGAGGCGTTTCCACACCATGGCCATGACCTCGCTGAAGGCGGCGACACTAAACGTCAGCTCGGCGATCTCCGACATGAGAGAGCTGGACGGACCCCAGGGGTCATTGGAGGTCGCCTCGCGTACTTTCACTTCGGCCTCCGAGTAGTTGTGTACAATGTTCTTCACTTGCCGTCGCAGGGCTGAGGTTGTCATGGCTACTGCAGCTGTGTGTGTGTGTGTGTGCTGGTGGTTCTTTATTTTGTAGAGTAAGAAGAGTGTGACTCTAAAAAGGCTCAAAATCAGGAGTGTGTCTGCAGGGAGAGAGATTCAGATAGACAGATAGACAGATCTCTGAGTGTCGAGCAATAATTGAGGTCACATCTGATTAAAATGACACGAGCGCATTCATTTATTTCTGCCTCCTTTTATTTGCAGCAGGAGAATGACCCTTTTGGGGCTTATGTATAATTAAACAACCTGCTACAGATGCCACTTCCTGTAGAACAACACCAGGACAGGAAATGTGACAGGAAGTGTGACCAGGATATGAAGTGTGCCCCAAATCTTGACCTTCATAATCTTAAATAGCGCATAACTGTTCTCTCTCTCTGTGTGTGTGTGTGTGTGTGTGTGTGTGTGTGTGTGTGTGTGTGTGTGTGTGTGTGTGTGTGTG
>JAOUWY010000045.1:17528637-17533637 GCA_025728095.1 Prietella phreatophila | reverse complement strand
GAGAGGGTTAACAATTTTATACCCACGAGTGTGTATGTTATCATTTTTTTATCGTAGGCTTTCACATGGCTTAAGAGTAAAATCTTTCCAGCATGTTTTTTTTTTTAAGTAGAAACTTTCTGTAAGTAGAATTATTAATTGAACTGAGATAACGAGGGGTAAATATCAGCCTACAATCAACGGTTATTCATATTCATAGTCCCCAGTTCCATGTTATATATAGAGTTGTGTATTGAAAGCGTAAAATACATTTATTAAAAATATACGGTGTTTGTGTCAATAATGTTGGGAATCAATGAAGATTCTTCACAGTTCCAGCAGTTTTTCTAACGAAGTGTATGAAGTGTAGTTATTAAGTTTAGTCTGAGAATCATATGTATAGTTCTCAGCTGGAGTCAAAGGCAGAGGGAGACGAATTAAATAAATAAATAAATAAACAAATAAGAAACTTTGGGGGGAAAAAAGTAAAAACTTGGAATTAGAAATGAACATGAATGAGGAAACTTGGCTCTGATGTGACTAATCAGGTGTAAGGAGCAACAGGTGAGATTAATCAACTGCCATGGCAACACGGTATTGAAAAACCCAAACATTCGGCGTATATGGAACGCGTGTGTGCGAAACAGGTCAGGAGTGTAGGTAGGATAACAGGGACAGAATCAGGATCAGGTCTTGAAAAATAGTCAGTCATCCATTGAAAGGCACTACAAATAACATTATCACGCTAAAGAACCATTTCTGGAACCTTGAAAAAGAACTTCAGATACTCTTTGGATTTTTAAGAGTTCCTAGCTTCCTAACAAGGTTCTGTTTGAAATCCATGCTAGTAACTGTTACAGTTCCTTCTCCATGCCCACTGTTACAGGGATCTATAGCACATAGAACCTTTAAGGCTTTCTCTAAACGGACAAGTGGAATGACACTAAGGAGACCCTCAAAGACTCAAACAGTCTTTGGGTGTTTAATGGTTCCTTCCATCCTAAATAGATTCTATTTGAAACCCTTCTAAGTAGGAAAAATCAGTCATAGGGTGCCATATAGAACCTTCGAAGGTCCCTTGTGCGGGACAAGCAGAACGACAAGGACTTGTTTGTTGAGATGATCGTCATAAAATTGATCAAAATAAATTAAACAAAGATTTCTATTTCCATATCTTTCCATTCCATCAAGGATTCTGATCCCTGCCGATACCTCCTACATTTTGACCAGCACAAGTTGAAATCCTCATGTGCTCCTGCGTGTACTTGGAATGATTGTGTGTATGGAATGATTAATGAGAGTACGATCTGGAATCAGTCACTTGCAGAATGTGTTTACAGCCTCAGTGTTGAATCCAGTTTGTGATCCGTTTGTGTTCCCTGTGCAGATGCTGGGAGAAGAATGTAAACATGGGCTACTGGTGGATCATCCGCTCGCCCATCCTGTTCGCCTATCTGGTAAGACACGCAGAATGTCTTTATTTTGCTGCTTTAAGAGTTCTGAAAGTAAATGGAAACAGTTTCGGCATGTATTATCTACTGGTCACTAGATTAACTGGTTTAAGTAGGCAGTGTAATATGATTGGGTGAAATGGAAAAGTTTCCCAACAGTGATGTATGAAATAAAATATTAAAATGATAATGCTGTTGATTATGTTGACATTGAGTCAGAGGGGGTTGGATGTAGATGTAAAATTGATTGAAGAAGATATGGGCGCTGTTGAGAGATCCGCACGTCTATCCACTGACATAGAACCCAGGCAAGCAGAGGTGTAAAAAGGAAACTAGATAACTTACCTGGTAAGTTATCTAGTACCTGGTACCTGGTGATCTATGACAAAAAATCTGAACATTGACATAGTAGGAGAAACTAGGAGAGAAGATAACAAGGTTCATAATTGCTAAGATAAAACAAAGGCAACCCCAGAAAACACACAATACGGTCAGAAAGACACTGGGCAAAAATGGCTCCATGGAAGAGTGGTGAGGTGAAAACCACCGCTAACCCAGGAGAACACACGTTGATGATCCTCAAACCTTTTGGGAGAACATTCTGTGGACTGATGAGTCGAAAGTGGAACTGTTTGGAAGACAGGTGTCCCGTTACGTCTGGCATTAACCAAACACGAATTCCAAAAAAGATCGTCATACCTACGGTCAAGCATGGTGGAGGGAGTGTGATGGTGTGGGGATGCGTTACTGCTTCAGGACCTGGGCAACTTGCAGTAATTGAAGGAAACATGAATTCTGCTCTCTAAGAGAAAATCCTAAAGGAGACTGTCCGGTCTTTAGTCTGTAAGAGCACTAATCCTAGAAGTAAATGGAAGTCTGATCTCCAGTTATCGGAAGTGTTTGGTTGCAGTTATCGCTGCTGAAGGTGGCACAACCAGATTTTAAGTTTAAATTTGTTTTTCACATGGGGGATAGGTGTTGGATAACTTTTTGCTTCAATAAAAAAATAAAAATCCAGGGTCTGTGGGCAGCACACACCATATGGTGTGAACTAAAGCTACCAGATTTGATACGTCCAGATTGGGTTTTTCGGTTCGGCATGAAAACAAAAGTTTGTGCTCAGTTCAGTAACAAGTTACAAGCTCCCCCATTGTTAGTGTGTGTGTGTTCTGCAATTTTCACCAGTTGAACAGTGTTAACTACCTAACACATTGCTAACACATGTGCTAACAGTTTCACACAGCACACACACTTATTCCTCATACCGAGTACACACCTAATTATGACCTTCAAATGCCAAAGCCTTTATTTAAGAGTACAACTTGTTCTGCTTGCATGAATAATATGCCTTACAAACAGCCTTTTTCTTCTTCTTCCTCTTCTTCTTCTTCTTCTTCTTCTTCTTCTACTCTCTCCATCCCCCCCCCCCTCCTCTCAGATTAATTTCTTTATATTTATTAGAATTATAAAGATCCTGATGTCCAAACTTAAGGGTCATCAGATGAGGTACACGGATTATAAGTTCAGGTAATGGATTCACCGTGTCCTGCGTAGTGCGTGTAGTTTGATTCAGTAATGGAATACATTCGATAATACCGTATTATGTTCGATAACTTTTTCAAATAAAATCTCTTTTTTTCAGATTGGCTAAATCCACACTTACACTGATTCCACTGTTGGGGATTCACGCCATCCTCTTCACCTTCGTCATCGACGAGTCCGTGGACAGAGAATCTCTGTTGCGGCTCGTTCGCCTCTTCTATGACTTGTTCTTCAGCTCCTTCCAGGTCAGAAACCAAAGGGGTGATTTTTCAGTTTGTGAGAAGGATCTGTTTGGAACCGTGAGCACACAAGAACACAGACACACAACACGCTTAAATGCTACTTCCAGATCGATGTAACAATTTGCCCTTAGTTAACGTTTACCGATGATGCTAACCAGATAAAGTTAGCATCGGGGGGTTCCTGGCATGTTGATGTAGCTCTTGTTGTAAAAATCTGCCCTCAAGTTAAAATGTACTGGTTATGGCAATTTAGCTAATTAGCCAGAGTTACTGCAGGTGGTTATTCTAAGCTATTTTACTTAGCTGACTGACATGCTACTACTTTGACATGCTAACTAATTAAAATGGCTAAAATGTCGATCTCTCCACACACAGGGTTTGTTGGTGGCCATTTTGTACTGCTTTGTCAACAAAGAGGTGAGAACTCCACGTTCGATTTGAAGACCGTCATGTGAACAACGTTTTTCACCAGAATTCATTTGTTTCTCCATAACCTTTGTCTCCGTCTAGGTACAGAACGAGATGTTCAAGCGATGGAAGCGTTGGAAGCTCGGGAAAGACATCGAGGAGGAATACCGCAACACGCACAGCCAAACGGTTCATAACAAGAGCGCTAGCATCAATGTGGCTTCACCGCCAGAACGTTCGGACACCCCCGAACCTGCAGCGTCAGCCCCGCCCTCGGAGGAGAGCCGCCGGCTCGTGATTAGCTGTCGGAACGGGACAGGACTGGTGCAGGAGGCGGGCAGGGCGGGGCTGCAAGAGGGTACCAGTAACTGCAGCTCTCTTACAGAGGACATCTGCTTAGAGGAGCGAGTTCACAACTTGGACCATCGAGCTGGGCCGAAAGAATGTGACGTCTGAGGAAACTTTGACCTCTCGAGGTTTTTAATGATAACGTGTTCCAAAAAAAAAGGGTTTAAAAACAGTTTCTTAATGATAGAATTATTAAATATGTGGTTGATAAACACACACTAAAAGACGCATATAAACTATTTTTTTAAAACAAAATGGTGCACACTGTGAACAGCGTCCCAGTTTGCAAAAAGGCAAGGGGGTGGGGACTTCCTGGTGGACATTGTGTGTTCTGACCTCCGCTTGCCATCACACTGCAGTAAATTATGACTTGTCTCTATCCCGAATGCGTGTAAACTCCTGGCTTGATGTAAATAGAAAAGAGAACGCTGCAACCTTAAGCTATCGTAGGCAATTCAGTAGATATTGATTAACTCGCTGGGTCGTTAAGTAGTTCAGTAGTGCGCAAAATGTCACAACACGCTCAGACAAATCATCTCGAAGCTCGAAGGTATTTCTCAATGTTAAGACCAATAAACAGCTTATGGAAAAACAGCGCTATGGAAAAATCTCACGACTCGAAAACGATGACTTGGAGCAAACGAACAGATGTTCGTGCTGGCTTTCGACCCCCTGTTACCATTGCCGACGAAACCGGCTTTGTATTTGCCCCAAGCAAGCAGCAGACAGAGCTGAAAACCTTCATGGCAAGATTAGATTTCAAAAGTGACCTCGCGTACCGTACGTTTGCGTTTTGGTGACGTTATGAGGACCCCAACGAACCTTCCACACGGGCGGAAACATGTTGGCTTCGTGTGATGCACCTCATTAGTGTAAGGTTTTAATGCATTTCATTTATGAGGTCATGTGTTATTGTTCCCAAATTGTCTCTGGTACCTTTATGTATGAAAACTCAACCCACACACACACACACACACACACACACACACACACACACACACACACACACACACACACACACACACACACA
>JAOUWY010000045.1:17495176-17508348 GCA_025728095.1 Prietella phreatophila | reverse complement strand
CACCCTCTCTCTCTCTCTCATATATAGTTTTGTAGTTAACTAGCAATATATGTATATATATATATATGTGTGTGTGTGTGTGTGTGTGTGTGTGTGTGTGTGTGTGTGTGTGTGTGCGCGCGCACAGTGATCCATCCATCTTGAGCCTGTTGTCCTTCGCCACTCTGCCCATCATTTACTTTTCCCCATCAGAATTGATCTGATCTAATTTAAGTTCTTCTAGTAAATCATCTCTACAGGATGATTACTGTTGGACAATGACTTGATTGCGTATGTATGATGGTACACTATAATTCAGTTCCATTCAAAAGTATTATTACTGTTGTTGTTGTTAATATTAATGTCCACAGGATAAAAAACAGCACAGATTAATATCTGTGAAATGTTTACTTGTACTCGTTCAGATCCATTTATAGAATTTAATTAAATAATATATTCCTGTATCTGGATTAATAGAGTTAGAAAGATATGATTTATGATGTAAATAAGATAAAACCGAGCAAACGGCACTGCGAATCCATAACAAAAAGGTATTTCTCCAGCACTTTTCCCCTTTTAACTTTTTAACAAGATGTATAACCACTACACTCATACCATGACTAATCATTGTACTAGAGGTAACTTGTAACACTTTGATTGTTTTTTGTTACACCTTAATAAATAAAAACAATGGCAAATTTTAAGATAAAAAAAATAAAGACGTGTGGTAAATAAATAATGTAAAAACCTTTCTTTTTTTTTCAAGTAAGTCAGTGACTTTTATTCGTTTCTGTTATTTTTTTTCTTTTATTGTCTAATTTTCATATTTTCTTGCTCTTGTATTTCTTAGACTATTTTATTTGCAATAGAACACAAGGTTTTATTTTAGTGTGCGTTAGAAAGATGATTTGAGCTACCCATAAAAAGCCATTAGATATACATATAAAATTACATATAAAATAATATTAGGTTGAGGAATATTTTGGCACACAGTGATTATGAATATTAGCATTTTATAAATGACTGTTAAACTGTCCGTTTCTGCAGTTCTGGGAGGTGATCAGTGACGAGCATGGCATTGATCCCACTGGAACCTATCACGGAGACAGCGACCTGCAGCTGGACCGCATCAGCGTCTACTACAATGAAGCCTCCGGTAAATGTCACTGCACTACTCAATGGTACAGCCGGAGAAAAGGGTTAGCCCATCCGCTGGTTAAATACAGAACAGAACACAATTTTGATCTAAACTAACCCCCATCAAGTTGGGTTGTTCATTGTAACCCTGCAAACGGGTCATTTTTTTCAACCTACCTGATGGTTTCATTGTTACGAAAAAGCGCAGGGTTCATTTTATTTTATAAATCTGTTCATATTCTCAGGATTATTTTTAACCCTTTGAAAATGTCGAATGTACCACATTATAAACAAATACGTCAACACGGCGTCTCCTTTATTCATACCCACCGAGGTGTTCAGAAATGTATTGCTACTGTAGAGCCACTAAAGTGGAGTTTATAAGTACACTTTGACGAAACGACTCAAATAAGTAGTACATTTAAGACGTAAATGTCAGATTTCGAACAAATTAGACATTTAAAACATAAACCAAACCTCTCTTTTAATCACATTAGCATTAAGAAGTTTTGGCCTCGACATTAGCCACTGACTGTCCTGACCTGGTACCCAGCATTAACATTCACACATTACATGAAGAAACACCGCTCTATGCCATCCTGCTAATGCTAATTACTACAGCTTGCCTTAACCAAAACAGTTCCTAAATGTAGATAACATTAACCCACTTTCTCTATTACATCATGGTGAACAGCTGTACTGCTACATCATTGTTAACTCTCAGAAAGGGAGTGGGAATGTCTAACATCATCGTGGGCTGTATGCTAACGTAATGTTGTTAACTCAGTGTTGGCATCACTCATCTCTACTGGTGACAGCATCCAGCTAGTTAACCCTAACTCAGAGCCTCAGATAAGATGCAGACCCAGAGAATTATATAATAACCCGACATAAACACATGATGCTAGTAGTGTAACACCAACACCAAGAAAGCAGAACATGAGGTTCTCTATTGATGGGTAAAGTTAATTATCACTTGCTGAGTTACTGTTTTACTATGAAAACATTTTTGAGAGCTCGCTGCCAGGCATTCTTAGCCAGGCATTTTCAGCAGCGTTAACACTAAATAGCGATGAACGCTAACTTACTGGTGGTCGTTTGGTTTCCTTGCCTCCGGACTCCGCCTCTGCAGTTACGATCAAAAACTCAAACCAACGAACATTCACTTTAAGGCGAGTTCAGATTTATATGATGACGTTGGCAGCGAAGTCCGGAACATGATTGGATGATAAGTCAGTCGTGTGATTGTTTTTTAAAAATTTAACACATTTATTGGATAATTTAACACGTGTTTAAATAGTAATAACACCAAAAGTGTGCACGATTTTAACACTTACACACACAAAAAAGCAGATATTGCACGGTGTGTATTTTCTATTTTATTGATACGAATCTAAAAAAATCCAAATCCAGACTAATCAAAAATGAAATGCAGAAACACCTGGTAAGCGTGTGTGTTATGTTGTTTAATTCTCCATTTTCTCAGGAGGGAAGTATGTTCCTCGTGCCATCTTGGTGGATCTGGAACCAGGAACCATGGACTCGGTTCGATCTGGACCTTTTGGACAGATCTTCAGACCCGACAACTTTGTCTTTGGTGAAGTCAAACACACTTTTTGTGTGTGTGTGTGTGTGTGTGTGTGTGTGTGTGTGTGTGTGTATGTATATATATATATATATATATATATCTGTTGGTTTGATTGTGGTGTTAAAAGAAAACACAAAATGTACCACGTCACATTTGATTCTAATTGCAGGTCAATATAAAACGTTCCACTAGATGGCAGCGCACAGACCAAATTCATAGCAACACATTAGTCTATCTATTTATTTATTTATTTATTTACTTGATCTTCCTGATAGTAGATGGGAGTGGAAATATGCAACAGTGAGAATGCGATGGCTTTAAATTCCTTCATGATTTACAAACAGTTTCATTTTTAACCAATTTTATTTCACCATTGGGTTAGCGGTTAAGGCTCTTGGTTACTGATCAGAAGATCAGGGGGGTTCAAGCCCCTGCCAAGCTGCCACTATTGGGCCCTTGAGCAAGGCCCTTTACCCTCTCTGCTCCAGGGGCGCTGTATCATGGTTGACTCTACGCTCTGACCCCAACTTCCTGACATGCTGGGATATGTAAAGAAAAATAATTTCACTGTGCTGTAATGTAAATGTGATTAATAAAGACTCATTAACCTAATTTTTATTTTCTGAAAGGGTCATTCTGTCCCAAAAGTAACATGTGTACAAAGCATTTCAAAATATGGCAGTAATCAGTCCCACTGTGGTGTTAGTTATAGGACACTAACAGGTTTTCTATACTTCCCTCCAGGCCAGAGTGGTGCTGGGAATAACTGGGCCAAGGGCCACTACACGGAGGGAGCCGAGTTAGTGGACTCTGTCCTGGATGTGGTGCGTAAGGAGGCTGAGAGCTGCGACTGTCTGCAGGGTTTCCAGCTCACCCACTCTCTGGGCGGTGGCACCGGCTCTGGCATGGGCACGCTGCTAATCAGCAAGATTCGTGAAGAATATCCCGACCGTATCATGAACACCTTCAGCGTGGTACCCTCACCCAAAGTGTCTGATACAGTGGTGGAGCCTTACAATGCCACGCTGTCTGTGCACCAGCTGGTGGAGAACACTGACGAGACCTACTGCATTGACAACGAAGCTCTGTACGACATCTGCTTCCGTACACTCAAGCTGACCACACCCACTTATGGTGATCTGAACCACCTGGTCTCGGCCACCATGAGTGGAGTCACGACTTGCCTCCGCTTCCCGGGGCAGCTGAATGCCGATTTGCGCAAGCTGGCCGTCAACATGGTGCCGTTCCCACGTCTCCACTTTTTCATGCCTGGTTTTGCACCCTTGACCAGCAGGGGGAGTCAGCAGTACCGTGCCCTTTCCGTCCCTGAACTGACGCAGCAGATGTTCGACGCGAAGAATATGATGGCTGCCTGCGACCCGCGTCACGGCCGTTACCTCACCGTTGCGGCCGTGTTCCGTGGCCGCATGTCCATGAAGGAGGTCGATGAGCAGATGCTCAACGTCCAAAACAAGAACAGCAGCTACTTCGTGGAATGGATCCCCAACAACGTCAAAACGGCCGTGTGCGACATCCCGCCTCGTGGCCTCAAAATGGCCGCCACGTTCATCGGCAACAGCACGGCCATCCAGGAGCTGTTCAAGCGCATCTCTGAGCAGTTCACTGCCATGTTCAGGAGAAAGGCCTTCCTCCACTGGTACACTGGAGAAGGAATGGATGAGATGGAGTTTACAGAGGCTGAGAGCAACATGAATGACCTGGTCTCCGAGTACCAGCAGTACCAGGATGCTACCGCCGAGGAGGGAGAGTTTGAGGAAGAGGGTGAAGAAGAGGCTGCCTAAATTGCTCCCTCTCCTTCATCTCATCCTTTTATAGTTGCTTCTTTTGTGTTTTCCCACTTACCGTACCACATTCCCCCGCTTCTACTTCCTCAGGCGTTTTGTGAAGGTGTGTCTGTTCAAGATAAACACTCTCATTGACGTGTTCTCACTTTTAGAGGTGGAGTATTTCTTTCCTGTGCTCTCTTGAAAGTAACTTAGTCGGTTCAACTCTTCAGTCTGTTGTTTTCCTGTTGTGGGCGATGCGATACTCAGTCTATAATACCTACTTGTTTTAAAAAAATCAAGCAACCTTAACGTCAGCTTAAATTGAATAAAACTCTGGTTAAACTCAATTATAACTTGTGGTGTGTTTGTGTGTGTGGCTATCACTGTAGCTTACAGTACAAACACCAGAGGGTGCTATTCATATTCATGCTCTTGTGGTACAAGATTAAAGTTACTGAGAGGAATGAGCAAGTTCTAGTTCACAAAAGATAACCGAACTATGTTGTTGTTTTTTAAAGGAAAGAGGAGGAAGAAAAGAGACAGGCAGCTGAAGAGAGAAATAGAAGCTGTGATGGAGGAAGTCCTCCTCATTGATTTCCTCTCTACGTGCCTGCTCAAAAGTTGACGCGAGTGAGAGAGAGCTTGACGAATATGCACGTTTTTACACACAGTTGGTGAATTCACATGTAAATGAAGTGCATGCCATTGACCTGAAAATGTGAACAGACAGGACAGGGCTTCAGCATGTAAATGTGTTTATAAGCAGATATTTAAAAAGATTTACATGAAACAAAATGTGCGCACACACACACACACACACACACACACACACACACAGTTTTGGTGCAAAATAAATGATAAAATCAGTTCTGAAAGAGGAAGAACGGGGGAAAAGGCTGGAGACGCAACGAGAAGGAAACGACAGCACAAGCACCACACGCATGATTCTCCGCACAGATCAGGAAGTGATTCGATCAGCCTGCTTTCTTATCCGTTTGATTGTGAGCGTGTTGCCTTGTGAGTGTGTGTTTGAAAGACTACTCTCTAAAGTGCTACGATGATGCAGAAACTCTACTAATCACTTATGGACTCTGTCTTGAAGCTACAACATGGGATCCAGACTGAAGTAAGACTTTAAAACTCTGTTTCTCTGCTTTATCTGATCTGCAGCTCTCTGAGATTTCAGGCCTCCTCAACATTTAAATACGAGTCTAAAACACGAGCCGTCTTTACGACAACATGCAGCGAGGTCTCTACGGTAGAATTACTTTTTGTGCCTCATTATGCTCGTGGCTTCTTAGAAGACTTTGTTTCCTGGACACTACTTCCTGTCTCTGTGGGTTCATGACATATAGAATTACACATTAAAGCCTGCATCGCCGTCTAAAAATGTTATACCACTGTTTGTTATTGCTGATTGGATAACGATGGGGGTTAAATCATTTAGCGTTAGTTTTTGATTGTATTTTGGATATTTTCTGGTATAACTATGGAAACGCACACGCAGTGATGCTCCGTTCATCTTCACCTTCATCTGAAAGCTCTGTACGATAACGCTTTAGATGGTTTATCGTCTAACACGGATGCGAAACATACGATCGATCCGAGGCAAGGCTCGCTGCAGAGTTCTTTCATCCTGCACGACATAAAGGATGAAAGATGACCGGAAGTGCCTCTGTAGGAAAATTATGAACAACATGCTATAACAGCCCATCCCAGGGTGTTATTTGCTAACGAGTTCATCATAATAGGTTTTTTATCCGTTTATAGTTCCTTTTTAATGTTGTGGAGCATCTGCAATACATAAGTTTGGACTTAAGATGTGATGTTACAGTTTGACCTCGGACTGTTACAAAGCACTGCCAGTACAATTTACATACAGATATAAACCAATCATTTGCAGGTGCATTGTTATCAGGGTTACTCTTCTGGAAAATCCCTCAGCACGTCCTGACCAGTCGAATACTGAATTTATTTCTCACACTTGGGCATTTGTTTCAGTTTTATCATCAAACATTTTTTATTTTATTGATTTGTGCTCTGTGCCCTTTCTCGAGTTACATCATCTACTTACTGTAAATTGGACCAAGTACATTTTGACAGTGGTTATTTTTTTTGTTTTTTTGTATTCTCCAGGGAATGATCTTATGACCACACGTTACTGGACTAGTGATCATTTCAAACTGGTTTAGACCTAAGTTTTTACTCAATGATGGGATCATTTTCTTCTTGATTGCAAATCCTTTCAGATTTTGTGGTTTGTTTCTTTATCACTTCCCTTCTCTGATTTTTCTGTAATATTTACTTTACCCGTTTGTTTCAGGGAAAATCTTGATCAGACATTTTACTGGTTTTTTCAAGCTTCATGCCCAATCGCCAGAGACAAAGGTGAGCGAATATGGTGTGGTGGTTGTGTTTTTTTTGTTTGTTTTTTTTTTGCGCAGGCTGATGCTGGGTGCTGAGAAAACGGCTCTCCTTCCCGTCACATGACTTAACCAGAAAGCCACAAGTCAGCCATAGGCGTTGTCATGGAAACACTGTGATGAGCTAGCATGCTAAGATTAGATGAAACCTGTGGTCACTTTGAATATCACTGAAGTGCAAGAGGAAATAACCTAAAGAGTTAAAGAGTGTGATGGTGTTTAGCCACAATAAATGACCAGAACTACTGAGTATTTTTTTCTTTTCTTTTCATCCTGGAAAAGGGCTTCTACTACATGCTGTAAATGTAGTTCTGCAGTAGATATTTGCTGATGCAGGCTGACAGTTTTATAGCGTGTGCTGGAGCAGTTTTATTTCTACAGGAAGATGTTTGTGGGACTCGGTGACTTCAGTTAACCACATCCTCTACTTACTACAGAAATGAGCTTAATTTATGGGCTAAACTGAAAACACTGCACTTGTCTTTGTGTGTATGTGTGTGTGTGTGTGCGTGCACAAACATACATCATTAGTGTTAATGGCATTCAGAAACTGACCCTGATGATGGTTAGATTATGTAAAAACACAATATGCGGGGGGGCTTTAGTCAATAACCAATCACCTACAAGCTGACCAAAAAGTTAGGAGTGTGTTAAAGTGCAAAGCGTGTTTAAATCCACAAGGACAAACACTGTAGGACACCACACTGCTTTAGCTTTTCCAAACCGTATCTGCTTGGAGTTGCAGCCTTTCCATTAACGCAAAAGAGTAGAGGGTGCCAATACTTAACAATACAGAGTTGAGTTCAATTAATACAAACAGATGTTACTATATTAATTAGACAAAAAAAAGGCATGTAATAATACCCTGCATCCTGCACACACATTATGATTTCAAGACCTCGATGGAGTATCTTCATTAAAACAATCACAATATCAAAAAAAAAAAAATGCAAAATAGTATAATATGCTGGATAAAGTGCTGCATTATGAACTGCAGAATAATGAGACTGGAAACCTTAATGTTCGATTTGCAGTGTTAATTACAACTAGGATGCTTTAGAAATATATTGGCAAGATACTAGAAGCCTATTATACAGTGGGGGAAATAAGTATTGCACATGTTAACTTTTTTTTTTCTCAATGACACTATTCACATGAAATTTTCACTGGACATCAATATTAACTCAAGAGACCCAGAAAAATAAAGAATTCACAATGTTAAAGTCCATAAATGAAGTTGTGTGTAATAAAGTGGAATGGTAGGGGAAAAATGTATTGAACATGAAAATTTCATGTGAATAGCCGCATTGAAAATATATTTACTGAAAAAAAAAAACATTGACGTGTCCAATTCTTATTTCCGCCACTGTATTAGTCTTTTTTATGATCTATCTATCTATCTAATATATATATATATATATATATATATATAATATTTAAATTCTGTTTTCTTGCCATGATGTTGCATCATATTTCATTTGGTCTGCATTTTCTATCTCTGACTTTTTTAAATTTATTCTTGTTTAAAGGTAAGTGCTCGTGGTTAAAGACAATGGTCTAGACGCTACTGGGAAAAAAAACATCTTTCATGTCTACTAAATCGATTTTAATAATCTCCCATTAAGAGGTCGATTAGTTTCCCTTCACGGCCTACACAAGCTAGTGCTAAGCCTAGTTTCAACTGAAAAAACAAAACAAAACATTGACGCGTCCATGTAGAGTAAGCTGTATGTGTAGACGATACATTATCTACCCCAACAAGACAGTAACACCACCATGTGTCTCAATCTACAGATCCTGGGCTGCTGTTTCACTTCCCAGATGACTTCAGTGATGAGGCTAGTGTTGAAAAGAAAAAAAAGAAAGAAAACGTTGTTGTTTACAGTGGCGAAGAATAACAAGCAACTTATTTTTTTTACGTTCTTATTTGCAGGAGTGTTTGCAATCCCTTCCTCGATTCTGCTTCCCATATGATATAGAAAGGTAACATTAATTAATTGTATTTGTTTTAATTGTGACATGATGGCCTACCGATGAATATTGATCAGACTAATCGATTGATCCGATTCACAGGGTGAGGGATGGCATAGCTGTGCAGCACTTTACATTTGCATTGACTGACCTGGAGGGATGCCAGCGATTTGGGTTCTGCAGACTCACCTCCAGCTCCCAGACCTGCCTCTGCATCCTCAGGTCTAAATCCTACACGTCCCTCTAGCCTAAACACCCTATGCATAAACGTTCATGATCCTATGTATAGCCTACACCTACCCTCATGCTGTACTGTATAGCAACATTCGTTCATAGTCCTACAGGCAGGGTTGACAGGGCTGTGGATTTATTACGCTAAATTGTTCTAGTTTTGGAACAAGATCGCAGGTGGAAAAAGGAAGTCAGTGGGTGGTGGGCTTTAGAGGCTCGTTTAAAAATAGTTGTTTGGGGTTTTTTTTGTTTTGTTTTTGTTTTACAGCCACCAAGATCTTGCTTTAAAGGAAATAATCATAATTCACCATCTACGAGGTATGGTATAAGTTCTGCTGTAGATTGGGAGTGGATAGGGAGTGTGGAAAAGACTATAGAGTGGATAATATAATATCAGATAATGCAGGCAAGATATGCCATGACCTTGATTCCTACGCAAAGTCTTCAAATAAAAAAATTTAAAAAATCTCTCCCTTTTCCACCGTCTAATCTTTCAGCATGTTTTTGTGAGATTTTGTGAGTAGTTGGATTAGAAATTCTGCCAACACCTGGCAACCTTGCCTACAGGACGAGTGTGTGTGTATGTGTGTGTGTGTGTGTGTGTGTATATGCATGTGTGTGTGGGACTAATTGTGCGTTTCTGTATCTGTCACACAGCTATCTGCCTTGGTTCGAAGTCTTTTATAAACTGTTAAATAACCTGGCAGACTATGTGACAAAAGGCCAGGTAAACGCTACATTTCTTCATCGTGTTGCGTATGATTTTTTTTAAAAATAATGAATAATGGGTTTCTGCATAACAGCATGTGATTTTAAATTTGGACAGACGAGCGAGATGAGAGAGTTACTGGCGGCCCTCTACAAGCACCCCGTACCACTGACCGACAGCTTCGAAACTCTCCATCTGGTAGGTTCTCTTCCGAAATGAGTTGTAATCTGTACACTAGAACCACAGTAAACAGACTGATAAACAGTGGAGGTTCTATTCAAAATATAGTAAAGCTATAATATATATGTACACCCACTGAGAGAAAAGTCACTCGTGCATAAATCACACGGTTTTGACTTTAGTCACTTCACATGTAATGTTTCATTCATTTTGACGTTTTTCCACACGATTCTGCCCCCGCATAATTAAATCGTGTTCATATACGATCACATAATCTTTGTATCTGCGATTTCAGTGCACATTTTCCTCAGAACCACATTTGAAATGTACAGCATATGTGCTAACTTTAGACTCATAACATCCTGTCGAAACCGTCCTCTCGTTAATTGACTCGGCTTTTGAGAAATTTGCTCACGTGAAATGCATTTCACGTTTAGTTTGCAAAATTTTTGCACCCGTGGTATTCTTCTTACATGTTTTTTTTCTCTCAGGTGCCATACTTTGTCGCTCCTGATCCGAAGGCTTTACCGTCTATTCCAGAGAGTGTGAGTTTGTACTGTATATATTTATATACATTTGACCCTTCAACTGGTTGTTGTCTGTATTGCTCTAGCTACTGAATGTGTGTGTTTGTTCAGAGGAACCTGACGGAGCTGATCGTGGCTGTAGACGTGGGGAACCTGCTGCAGCTGTACGCTAGCATGCTGTTCGAGAGACGTATCCTCATTTGTTGCAGTAAACTCAGCACGGTGAGAACGGCCGGCGTGTGTTAAAGAGAACCCTCTGCGTTTGCATTAGTGAGAACTGAACTGAAACTGTTGTTGATTCAAACCCTTCTGTGCTTCTCTCAGGTCCAGCGATTTCACATCAAAACGTGAGTGTAGTACAGGGAAGTGGGAAGGGATTAGGCCACTGGAATAGAGCTGAGTGAGGCAAAAGTCAATGAGAGGTCAATCTGCGGTCCATAATTCATTTAAGATACAAGTTATTGTTATTTCTATTAAATTTATATTTCATTTAAATGTTTTTGCCCCCTCCCTGTCCTGCAATTCCCTTCTTTACTCAAATTCTTCGTTCTATTTTTAGGTTACCATTATATTTATATATATATATTTTTTTCCTCTCTATTTTCGGGATCTTTTCAGATGCTGGCTTTATTTATATTTCTTGTAAAATATTTTGAGGTGACATTTACTGTGTGAAAGGTGCTGTAGAAATTTAGAAGTTTACGCACACACTCAGAGGTTTATGCACCACTTCTTTTATTTATATATATATAAATATATATATATATAAAATGGGGATGGATGGATGGATGGATATATTTCCAAACTGATTCGGTCTGCATTTGTCAGATATTGTGTAAAGTCTTTGCTAGAGTCCCGGTGTGACGACTCGTCCTCCTTTTCCGTGTTGTTTCTGTGGCTGTACTCCCTATTCAGACGGGATTAGTTGTACACCAGGAGGCAGGTGGTGTAATTATTCCTGGAGTTTCTCTGTGATTTTAGTTCCATCCAAAGCCATTGTATTGTTTTGTTGTGGTTTTTGTTGTTTGTTGGCCTGCACGTTCGTGCTTTTGGAAGTGTATGGCGTATTTGACTTTCTATAAAAGGACGTTTTTGGTCAAGATTGCGTTATGGCTCACTCTTTTCTACCGTCGCTCGCCAAAAGCCACACAAAACTATGTTTAAAATGCAAAACGATACAATACAGACGATGTTTAAAAAGGATCTACAAGCAGGTGTTAGGCATGTTCCGAGCACATTTATAGTCTACATGTTGTGGTTCCGTGGCCACGCCCCCAAAAATATGCGCTTATAATAAAGGTCATGACGATCAGTGAGGTGTGTGTGTGTATGTTACACGTGGAACATTCACGAAGATCATGAAGACGCGCAGATCTCTGTGATATATATACGGAGATGATGTATCCAGTGCAAATCGATCAGAGTTACTACCGATTTCTTCTGGCAGCATTACTTACCTAGGTTTCTTCTGCAGCTGACGGCGTGTGTACACGCGTGTAGCGGCATGCTCTTCCCCATGTACTGGCAGCACATCTTCATTCCGGTCCTACCACCACACCTGCTGGACTACTGCTGGTGAGGGCGTGCTCTCTATCCCTCTCTCTCTCTCTCTCTCACACACACACACACACACACACACACACACACACACAATTACAGCTACACTGTGACTTAATGTCATTGTAATGGTTGTGTGTTACAGCGCTCCAATGCCGTACCTTATTGGAGTTCATTCCAGCCTGATGGAGGTACTGAAAATGACTGATAGGCTCTTTTAAACACACACACACACACACACACACACACACACACACACACACATGCACAGAGTAATACACGCTGTGTGTATTGTGTTGTTAGAGAGTGAGGAGTCGTGCTCTGGATGATGTGGTCATTCTGAACGTGGACACAAACACTATGGAGTCTCCTCACGAAGACCTGAAGAAGCTCCCAACAGACGTGGTAATTCATTCATCTATACTTCATCCATTCCTCCCTCCCTCCATCCCTCCCTCCCTCCTGTCAATACACCATACCGCCATACATCCATTCATAAAATTTGTATATTATAACAAAATTCCTATTAATACTCCATTACTCAAATCACTCTATCCACCCATCCATCACTCTATCCATACATCCATTATTCCTGTCAATACACCATACCTCCATACATCCATTCATCAAATTAATATATTATACACATCATTCCTATTAATACTCCATCACCCCATCCATCAATCCAATCAAACTATATACTGCAGTCTAATCTAATCAGTACTCTAACACTCCATCAATCACTACATCCACCATGCCATCTATCCCTCCCTCCAGTTAATACACAATACTTCTCAACTACACACTGTACCTCACAACTACCTCACTCTTATCTACACACCAAACCTCCGTACTCCATCACTCTATCCTTCCATCAGGCCTATTAATAAAATAATTTTAATCAGTAATATTACTCCCATACACAGTATACTGTTTGTGGATTCTGCTCTACATTGTTAAGGACTTTTCTTTGATGTGTGTGTGTGTGTGTGTGTGTGTGTGTGTGTGTATGCAGGTGACTGCTCTGAAAGTAAGGCTGAAGCGCCAGGCTGCATTTACAGGCCCCGGTGTAGCTAAAGCGTT
>JAOUWY010000045.1:17272807-17285595 GCA_025728095.1 Prietella phreatophila | reverse complement strand
ACACCCTGGACAGGGTGCCAGTATGACTACACAACAAATTGTAACGCCACGGAGACTGGAGGCGGATGCAGGTGCAGATCAAAACTCTTTATTCAACGCAAACACAAAAGCATAGAGCAATATCCTTCTTGGCATGGACAACCGCTACAAACATAACAACTATACAACTAATAATACCGAGCACCGTGCTCAGTTTAAATAACAAGCGTCATTAACTTAAAACACAAACACCTGTGACCCATAAAGCTAACGCTCACTCCTGGAAGCGATCAACCAAAAAATTCAAGTGGCTTGTCCGAAGATGAGCCACAGTGCCCTCTGCTGGACATACTGTGACACAAACCAAATATTTTCTTGCTAAAAAAAATTAAATAGTACTGTTTTTCAGATTATGCAAAATCAAACACCTTTTCCAGTACAAAACACTCATTTAAGCATAAATGTATACACACAATTTTTACATTGTTAAATATGTTTAGAAAAATAAAATCCAAGGAAATTGTAAAAACAGAAGCAGCAGACTCGTAACTTTTAATGCACAAATTATTTGTATATTAATTCCAGCCCAGTTAGTAATAACCCTTTAAACTGATTTGTTCGCAATGGCCAGAGAGTATGTGAACACCTTACCACCACACCATGTGCCCATCCCAAAACCATTGAAATGGAAAAACAGTTGGTGTCCGCTTTGCTGTTATAACTACTTCCACTCTTCTGGGAAGGTCTTCCACTACATTTTATAGTGTAGCTATGGGAATTTGTGCCACACGAGCATTAGTGAGATCAGTCACTGATGCTGGGTGAGGAGGCCTGGGGTGCAGTCAGTATTCTGATTTTCCCCAAAGGTGTTCAGTTGGGTTGAGGTCAGGGCTCAACACCATGTCTTCATGGAGCTAGTTTTGTGCTCAGGGGCATTATCATGCTGGAATAGGTTTGAGTCTCAGTTCCAGTGAAGGGACATTTGTAATTCTATAGAGTACAAATACATTTGTGTGCTTCCTACTTCGTGTGAACAGATTGTGGAAGAACCACATATGGTGTGATGGTCAGGTGTCCACAGACCTTTGGTCAAAGAGTGTATGATTGATTGTGAATAAATCAGTTTAAAGAGTTTTAACAAAATGTGCTGGATTTAAAATACAAATAATCTGTGCATTTCAAAAAATGCTGACTTATAATAGTACTAGTAATAAAAATAATAATAATTATAATTATCATCCTGAGTTTTGCAACTGAAACAAGTTGAAGCACAAGCAAAGTAAATGCAGTCAAAGGCGCAACCTACTGTCCATTTTTGAAACCATAGTATTTTAGAGAGGTCTAGAGAAGTTTAGTTTCTTTACTGTGCAAAATGAACCAAAAAGCTGTAAGTGGGAAAATATTGATAACAATATTAACGAGTTAAGTCAATACTGGAGTTAAAATAGAATTTTGGATTGCAAATTTTTCTGTACGTTACACCCTTTTTATAGCAGTCTTCTTGTAATTGAAGTGGTGATTTACAGTAGTATATGGTGTATATACAAAACAGTCATGCAGAAATTGTAGAATTATTAAAATAATGGATGTAGTTTAAACATACAACCAGTTGCTTGTAGTCTTTCTTTAGCTGTAGTTACCCATAATTGGGTAAATGTTCAGTACACATTCATCCTGAACAGATCCTTGGAATTTTTTTTTGTTTACTTCAGCTGCTGTAAATCACTGACAATTCTTCAAATGCAGGAGCGGCAGACCTGCACAAAAAGAAATGCATCTGAAAGTGTTCAAAAGTATGAGGCAATAGTCAAGTTGTTTTTAAATTATTATTTAGTGGCCAAATAACTGACTTGCACATTCCGATCACATTGGTTTCACTAACCTGTAGGCAGCACCAGTATGATTAAATCTGATATTAGAATATTGATCTTCGTCCTCCTGAGTCTTTCCCACCATTTGGTCACGCTGGTGCTGGACAGTAGCATACTGAACTTCCTCAGCAGAGCCAGAAGTTTGCACTGGAGAACGTTTTGCCCTCCTGGGGTAACGATGGTGCTGAATACTGGCATAATAAACATCACTCTGATTGACCAGATCTGGATCAGGTGTTGGATTGTTGGTTGCAGCACTCAAGTTCACACTGCTGTAGGTATTTTCCTACATTTGAAAGACATTTTGCAGGTAATAAATGAGCCAGTCATCTCGCAGTGAGAGAGTTAGGTGGTTAGGTGTGTTTATGCAGGTCACGATAGACTGGTGTCTCTTTGGTATAACTGGCTACAAGCTTAAGAAGATTGATTAGTTGTATGTGTGGGTACATGTACACTTGTAAACACAGCTTTTAAATGAGAAAACCATCTTAAAAACACCATTGTGTGCCATTCTACAGTGTTTTAGTTGACTTGCCTGACTTGACTTGGTATCTTCTCTTCTCTTTCTCCTAAAAGTAATAATAATGTTACAGCTAATGGAAAAATGTTGATGGGAAAAATATGCATATGCTTACCTTATATATAAAACACCAATGATGGGAAGTAAACATCCACATCCAACTGTGACTCCAAGAACTACGTACAAAACTACACTTCTTCCCCCTGTGTGCAGAATAATATTATTCAGCTAGAACTCATTCACCTTTATCAATGCTACAAGTGTTATTTGTTATAATAACTGTAATACCATTTAAAGTGAGAGGCACTGCAGCGGCACTCTGATTCCCGTATTTATTCTGAGCCACGCAGTAAAACCATCCACTGCTGCTGGAGCTCAACGTGAAGCTGTAACTCTGTCCAGATCCTACAGGTGAGCTTTCATCCATCTTATACCAGGTGTAGGTCTCCACAGGTGGGTTAGCATCACTGCTGCAGTTGAGAGTCACTGAACTGCCCTCCACGATCTCACCAGAGGAGTTGACGGACACCGAGACTCTCTTAGGGGGATCTGAAAAAGGGGCAATAACAGAAGCTTAAGAATAGTTAAATGAGAACCAGTGGCTCAGTGGATATCAGTCAGTCACCTGCACAATCACCCACTCACACAGAACATTTACTGTCGTTTCAGAATATCTAACTCCGTGTTGATTGCTGGACTTGCACTTGTAATCTCCACTGTCCTCAGAGCTGATCTTGTTAACGGTGTAGGTTTTTCCTTTGCTTTTAAATGATTCTCCTTTAAACCAGGTATACTCCACAGGTGGGTTAGCATCACTGCTGCAGGTCAGAGTCACTGAACTGCCCTCCATTATCTCACCCGAGGGACTGATGGACACTGACACATCCTTTGGAGGATCTAGAGATAGAAACACAAACTGCATAGTATGAAGGTTTTTTTCATTTATAATAACCAGACTATGAAAGCCATCATTACTTCAGGTTTACTGCATAAACACCTTACCTAAAAATCAACAGCAGTGAAATGACTGAAAAATGTCATAAAATCACACTCAAAGATGCAACTAAAATGTATCTTTTAATTATTTATATTTTCTTTTGGTCGTGTTGGAGTTAGAAAAGTGTCAAGATACAACTAAAATAGTATGTATGCTAGTATACAGGTGTGTATGAGTGTTCTAGTATTCAAGTATGCTAGTGTTGGAGTGTGCAACAGTGCTAGCATGCAAATCAACATACATTTACATTTATTCATTTATCAGACGCTTTTATCCAAAGCGACTTACAAATGAGAAAATTCAAGCAAAGCGATGAAGAATACAAGCAGTGATACCGTACAAGCTCCATTAATTGAGTTCCAGAAGAAGCAAAGTGTGCAGAGTAGAGGTGTCAGTGCCAGAGTAATTATTATTATTATTATTATTATTATTGTTGTGGGTTGGTTAGGTGGTTATGGAACAGGTGCGTCTTTAGCTGTTTTTTGAAGATGGTGAGAGGTTCTGCGATCTGGATTGAGGTTGGAATTTCATTTCACCACTGAGGAACGGTTAGTATTAAAATGTTCTTGAAAGGGACCTTGAGCCACACTGAGTAGGTACTACTAAGCAGCGGTTGTTGATTGATCGCAGATTGCATGAGGGAATGTAAACTATCAGGAGAGAGTTGAGGTCGGAGGGTGCTGTTCCAGACAAGGTCTTGTAGGTGAGCATCAAGGCCTTGAACTTGAAGCCAGTGGAGGGAGATTAAGAGGGGTGTGACGTTAGTTCTCTTGGGTTGGTTGAAGACGCGGCGTGCTGCAGCATTCTGAATCATCTGAAGGGGTTTGATGGAGCTGGCTGCGAGGGCTGAGAGTAGTGAGTTGCAGTAGTCCAGTTTTGAGATAAGAGCCTGGATTAGTAGTTGTGTAGCCTGTTCGGTGAGGTAGGGTCTGATTTTCTTGATGTACAGAATGAACCTACAGGATTGTGCAGTTGTTGAGATGTGGTCTGTAAAGGTCAAGCTGTCATCGAGAATCATCCCATGGTTCCTGGTGGTCCTGGTTGGCTTGAGTGTGGTTGAGCCGATCTGTACAGTGAGGTGGTTGATTGAGGGACAGGCTGGGATGATGAGAAGCTCAGATTTTGCCAGGTTGAGCTTAAGGTGGTGTTTCCTCATCCAGACCGAGATGTGCAACAGACAAGCAGAGGTGGCAAGCAACATGTATACTAATATTAAAGTAATATGTGTGCAAGTATGCTAATATTCACGTATTTTTACTGTTAGTATGCTAATTCACATGTATGCTAATATTCAAACATTCTAGCTTGTTAGTATGCTAACTCACGTATGCTAATTTTCAAACGTACTAGTGAGCTAGTATTTAAGCATGTTAATACATGTTTGCTAATGTTTTAAGTATTTTTAGGATACTGTCATGATCTCCCCTTTAAGCAGCGTGCTGTGGAGCATGTGAGCGCGAACACCTGCTTTTTCATTGTTGCGTTTGTTATGTCTCCTCCCTGTTCTGTGATTGGTTGTTGTTTCACATGTGTCTGAATTGCCCTCAGCCATTACAACGTTGATTATGTCTGTATATATACCGCGTGCCTTCCAGTCCATGCTGGTTTCTCCGCTCCCAGTCTCTCCCTATTGTTTGTTTCATGTTTGGTGTATCGACCCTGTATCCCGTGACCGCGACCTTGATTCCTGCGCTGCCCCGTGTATGCCTGTTTTGCCGATCGCCTGTTTGTGGATTACGATTTGGATCAAGTTTTTGGATTTTCCTGTCTGTGTCTCTCATAAATAAAACTGTTCCTACTGCACTTGCATCCGTCACGATACGTGACAGATACTAGTACGTTAATGCGCATGTATGCATTTATGCTAGTCTGTAGTTAGCGGAGTCTGAGAATGCTTTATATTCTGCATAGGTGTATTTAAACACAATTATTCTAGTTAGCAATTGTGCAAGTATGCTAGTACCTTAATATTCTATTAGGTGTAAGTGTTTCATACTGAAGCTAGTGGAATTGTGGAGTTTTAACCCAAACCAGATAGGTTTACCTCTACATAACAAGAAGAATCAACCACAGCTGAACAGAGAGAGAGAGACTGAGACTAAGACCAAGATCGCCAGCATGCCCACTTTAATTACTAACATTGATTACACATGTTTGGTTAATGACTAGCTAATCTATAATCTATATATTGGAGCATTGTATAGTTTTGGAGTGAGTTGGCTCTCTGAGACGTGAGCTGCAGGACTGATTCTCTCATCAGTATTCTGTAGGATTAAAACTGTTAATCACGTACAGTGCAACCCTGATCCAAACACATCCAGTGAAACCTCCTGTCACCTGAAGACTTGTTGGGTATAGGATAATAATTTAAAATAATATAATAGCATATTTGTGTTGTTTTGCTCTTTGTTACTGCTTGATTACTGATGGGATTCATAAACTTTTACTGCTGCTAGTTTTATGAGTGAGTAAATAAATCTGTACTTACACTGGACATCAAGAGTGACAGCAGGGGAACGATAACTTTGTCCCCATACAGCACACCTGTAATTGCCTGCTTTATTCCGACTGACTGACGGAAGACGGAGCGGGTTATAGGAGGAGACTAGGAATAAAGGATGTCCGTTTTTGTGCCAGGTGAATGCTGGAGTATCAGTCAGGTTGCAGGTGGTTTTACACGTGAGAGTAACGTCATCTCCCTCAACCACACTAACAGGAAACATCTCCACCTGAAGCTCTGTGAATGAGAGGAAAGAGGTGAAACATGCAGTGCGGACTGTGGGGATTATTGTCTGTTCTCCTGTTATTAACTCTTATTATTTAGTTCCGAATCATAAACCTACTGCATATTTATTAGCAGATATTAGCTAGGTGGAGACATGCCCGATGCAGACATCACCCCCTGTAAAAACCCATTTCAGGGAGGTAGCTCCACCACCAACTTTTTTTGGCTTCATCAAGTAGGACATCAACAGAGTAACTCCAGAGCACCTAGCCAGCTAGTTTAAATAGCATTAGCTATGCTAATAAACAAATGACACCTGTTAGCTGTCAAACTCACCTCGACATGTCTTATAATCATTTGACCCACCACGTGAAAGCGAAAAGTCGCTGCTACAAACAGTTTCAGCTGAAAACTTTTTATTTTTTACCCCGATTAAGGGTTTTGTGTATTCTCTTTTTTTAAATATTTTTTGGACACTTCAGTGGTACTGAACTGCAGTGGTACACTGAACTGAGAGAGGCTGACGGTAAAGCCTGCCCACAGATAAAACTGAGGGGTCTGGTCAGCTGAAAGGGAGACCAATCAGGATCTGCTCTCTATCACTCTCTCACTACATCTTGTCACTCAATCTCTGGTCTCTCTAGTGACCATCTACTTCTAGACATTCTCGGTCTCACTCGCTCTCAAAGATATCGATTTCCGGGATATTGCGTATGGGTGCTATTCATTTTTTATTTGTGCATCCTCGTTTCCTTTCCTCACATCTTAGCTCTGCCCACTTCCGATACGAGGGAAGGATGCAAGGATGAGCTCTGTGGAGAGAGGAATTGAAGCAAGCCAAATGGAAAATCCTCACTCTCTCAAACGTCACTTCAAAGCCCCGATAATCATTGTTGACTGTGCTCAGCTGGAGGACCTCACTGCGGCGGTTATATTGTTAGAGCTCGGCTACTAACAACATTTTTAATAAAGCAAGATGCACTGATAGGCGCACAGTGGCTTAGTGGTTAGCACGTTCGCCTCACACCTCCATGGTCCGGGGTTCGATTCCCAGCGGGGCCATGTGCATGTCCTCCCCGTGCTGCGGGGGGTGTCCTCCGAGTACTCCGGTTTCCTCTCCCTGTCCAAAGACGTGCATGGTAGGTTGATTGGCGTGTCTAAATTGTCCATAGAGTATGAATGAGTGTGTGTATGTGACTGTGCTCCGCCAAGTCCTAAGCGTGGCTGGAAAAGGAGGAAGGTGGTCGTTGTGGCGAAATGACCGGAACCAGGACACTGGGGAAATTAGCCGCGAAACTGTATGGAAAAACGAGCTTCGTTTCGATGATTGGTCGTACAGGAAGCTCGTGACCATCCAGCACCTACAGCAGCATACTGGCTTCGAGGTCACCCTCGACCGGATGCCAGCTAAGGACTAGAATGAAATGAATGAAGATGCACTGATGGAAATTAACGAACAATAGATAATGTATCGCATCTTTTGTGCAGCTTTGCATATTCAAGCATGCAATTCCTTACAATATTCATTTTGAGCATATTATTATTTTAATTATCTGTCACACACAATTCTATCACATCATCCAATGACTTGTTTGAGATTGTGTCAGATGTGAAGGAGGAGGGGAATTTATACATGCATCAGGTTTATCACATAGGATACACCTGTGTATCTTTGCTCTTCTGGAAGCCTCCTACTCCTCGTTCCTCGCCTCTTTGAGGTGCGATTAGAGAATTGTTGTGTCCTTCAAGATGGCTGATTGATTTCTGGGTCACGGTCTGGAGGACAGAGGAGTGAGGAAACGAGGAAGCATCAGTTTGAAAGTCCCTGAACTTCCAGGAGAGGTGGTGCCCAAAAGGTTGCATTCCCCTTAATACTGTTAGCAAAATAAGACTGATCATAAAAATGTTGTTTTAGTCCTGTCCTGAATAAACTATTTCACATAACAGATGTTTACATATAGTCCACAAGACAAGATAATAGATACATTTATAAAAATTACCCCGTTCAAAAGTTGACACACACTTGATTCTTAATACTGTGTGTGTTACCTGGATGATCCACAACCGTTTTTATTTTTTTGTGAGAGTTCTTCACGAGTCCCTTGTTTGTCCTGAGCAGTTAAACTGCCCACTGTTCTTCAGAAAAATCCTCCAGGTCCTGCACATTCTTGACTTTTCCAGCATCTTCTGCATATTTGACCCCTTTCCATCAGCGACTATATGATGTCGGGATCTAACTTTTCACACTGAGGACGACTGAAGGACTCGTACACGACTATTACAAAAAGGTGCAAACATTCACTGACGCTCAAGAAGGTAACACGATACATTAAGAGCCAGGGGCATGTAAACTTTTGAACAGGATGATCGGTGTAAATAGTTATTTTCACGATTTCCCCTTTAAGCAGCGCGCTGTGGAGCATTTGGGCTGTGTTGACAATCGTGACATTTGGACACGTGCATTTGTTATGTTTCTGTTACGTCTCCTCGCTGTTCTGTGATTGGTTGTTGGTTCACGTGTGTCTGAATTGCCCTCAGCCGTCAGCTATTACGATGCTTATCATGTTTGCATATACCACGCGCCTCCCAGCACCCGGCGCGGAATATTGTAGTATAGTAGATTAGTTTCGATTCCTTACGATAGATAACCACAGTCCTAGTTCATGTCATGTTTAGATTCGTCTGTTTAGTTCACGCTGGTGTCTCCGCTCCCAGTTCATAGTCATAGCTTATGTTTCATGTTCTGTATCTCGACCCAGTTGTCCGTGACCACGACACAGTTTCCTGCCTTGCCCCGTGTTTGCCGATCGCCTGACCTCTTGCATGTTTTGGATTACGTTTTTCAATCACGTTTTGGATTAACCTGCCTGTGTCTCTCTTCAGTAAAACTGTTCCTGCTGCACTTGCATCCGTCAGATCTCCGTTACGTCACGATTCGTGACAGTTAATAATTTGTTAAAGATTTTTTTTTTCATTTAGTACCCACCCTTCAGATGCTAAATGAGAGTTACATGTGTCCCAAAAGACAAAATAATAACAATTTACACCGATCATCCTGTTCAAAAGTTTACACCCCCCTGGTTCTTAAGGTATCGTGTTGCCTTCTTGAGCATCAGTGAATGTTTACTCTGGATCCACTTCGACCCTGACCAGGATAAATTGGTTACTGAATCGAGGAATGAGCTGCATGATGGACTGAAACTCACACATTTCAAAAGTAGTTGCTCAGTTCATCGGTCAGTTAGAAGATGCTGAGTATTATTAACATTAACTTGGGAAGTGTTTACATGAATATTTTACAGCTTCAACTCAGCTGCCGTATTGGAGTTTTGTACCTTCTGTTACTGATAAATAGCTAGATAACTAAAACGAATTCTAGTGCTCACAGAGCTCGTCATCAATACAAACTTTTTTGTATAAGATTGTGGTAGACGTGTGTCAGTTTAAAATATTTTTAAATAATGTATAAATTACAGAGTGTTATTTCAGCTGATGGGACTTACTTGTGACAGAAAGGTCAACTCCATCCATACCCTGATACTTTCCTCCAGGTGTTGTTGTTATAACCCTGAAGTAGTATTTGCCTTGGTCCTGTTCTGTCACATTACTCAGTCTGAGACGGCAGTTACTCCGTTTGTCTCCGCGGTATTGAACCCTGCCTCTGTACTTCGGGTATGAAGACAGATCAGGAGGCTCTTTATCTGTAACCAGCTCTCTGGTCCAGAAAACTGTCTGAACTCTGTAACCATCTGGATATCTGTAACTGCAGTCCATGTTTACTGTAGAACCCTTTAGAGCACAGATGTAGCTCGGTGTGTAAAACACACCCCACCCTGGCTGGGAGAGAACTCCTGCAAGAAGAAAGAGAGAGAGAGAGTGTGTGTGTGTGTGTGTGTTAGAGAGAGAAATGCAGAAAAGAGGAACTTAACACAGAACTGCTGAACAAACACTAATAGCATGAAGCACAAGGATCAAATAAAAACATACATATTTTATATAGATTTATGAGAAATAAAATGACTCACCTGAAACCATGAGCAGAAACAGCAGAGAAAGGGGAAGAGTCAGTCTGAGTGACATCATCATCGCTCCCTGTACAATCATCACATGTGGAAAAGTCCTGTTCACTTTTAATGTCATAAAAACATCTTAAACCTGCGATGTGGTCATAATTGCAAAGCAAGGTGCTGTGGGTTTACACCTGCAGTTACATTAATATGCGATACTGAATGTATACACACACGTGAGATTTGCTTTTTTTCAATTTTTCTTTTTGAAAGAATCATTTGGGTGAATCGGACGAATCGATTCCCAAATGAGAACAAATCAAATTAGTTTTTTTTTACGCAATAATTTAAAAATCTGCATTGAACATGTTTTGTTTTTCCATTGTAACTACATTCCCCAAGTCTTCAAATGATAATATTTCCCTCCTTTACTGTGCACAGCGTTTAGATGTGTGTCGTCTCTGTGAGTATTGAATCAACTGAATCAAATCTCACAAAACAGTCCTTGAATCAAATCAGTAAAATGAGACATATCGCTCTGAGACATTTTTTGTAATAGAAATGAATTTAAAAAACAAAGGTCAACTTAGACATGACTAATAAAGAATACATGCTTTAATTTCAGTTATTAATCGAATAATTGAGAATTTTATTTGTAAAATTTAAACTGAATGAATTGCTAAAAACGTTCCTGACCTCATTAAGAGATGTTCATCTCCTGCATCCAGAGAACAAAAACAGGAATAACAGGAGCAGCTCTGAAGGTTTAAACTGTTCAACTAGTCCAAGTCCAAACTTGTTGCTGTTTAATTTGAACACAGACTGGCATGTTTCTTCCTCTTTCTTTGCTAAATAAGTTCTCCTTCCTTTACATGTTAAGAAACACTTACAGTTAAACCTCTTCTTTCACTTTTACCGTCTGTGTTCTGAAAGCACTACTTTCCTGGTTGGGAATCACACTAGAGACGCAGCCTGTCTTTTGATTTGTATTTCATTTCCTAAAATAATTGACTGATTTGATATATTTATGATATTTATTTCTAAGCTGTAAGTATGTAATCAGGCTGGATATCTGTCTGTAGGTACAGTATATGTGTGTATACATTTTATTCATTGATTAATGGATTCATTTATTTAAAAAGCACGCAACATTTTTTTTTTAATTGTTAATGTTTTTTAGGATAAAAAAAAAACATTTTGTTAGGACACATGGCATCATAGACTCTATAAAATGTTAACAGATATTAAATTAAACCTGACTGCCTCTGCCAGAAAGCTTAAAATGGGCCATGGTTGGAACTTCCAGCAGAACAATGATCCAAAACGTTCATCAAAATCAACACAAAAATGGTTTACTGACCACAAAATCAAGGTCCTGCCATGAACATCCCAGTCCCCTGAACTGAACCCCATAGAAAACCTGTGGGGTGACCTGAAGAGGAGAGTCCACCAGCGTGGACCTCGAAATGTGAAGGATCTGGAGAGGTTCTGTATGGAGGAACACTCTCAGATCCCTCACCATGTATTCTCCAACCTCATCAGGTGTTATAGGAGAAGTCTCAGAGCTTTTTAACTTGCCAAAGTACCGACTAAAAGGGTGCCAATAATTGTTGCACAGCTATGTTTAACAAAAATATTTTTTGGGATCAACCCGTGCTTGTAATCGTTTGATCTCCATGAGAGCAGAGTGTTTCTGTGATCATTTTTTAAGCAAAAGATTAAATACAACAATAAATAAAACAAAGATTTTTTAAAACAATTTTTCACATCCTTCTTTAAAAATTGTAGAGACCTGTGTGTGTGTGTGTGTGTGCGAGTGTGTGAGATTTATATATTGTGTGTGTATATATATATAAAACGATGTGTCCTTACACACAGGAGTTTGGGCTTATGCACACACCCCTCCTGAGAAAGCTGGTGTTTTTCAGGTGACCATCATCATCTACCTGTCTGTTCTGGGGCTGCTGCTGCTCTACATGGTGTACCTGACTCTTCTGGAGCCCATACTGAAACGCCGCCTGTTCGGACACTCGCAGCTCATCCAGAGCGATGATGACGTCGGGGTGAGTGGTTTACCAACACACCATGAAACACAGGGTTCTGAGGGACGGTCAGAAAAACAATCACGAGAACATTCTCCAAAAAAGTCCGAAACGAAACCTGAAACAATGACCTCACGTAGAACAATCTCATGAAGGTGATAAGATGGCGTCCCCACCCTGTTCGTGCACACAACATAGAGTTCATTTCCAACTTCAGGGTGAAAAACCAGACCAGTATCTCACACAACAATCGAATGGAAAATAAATAAAGATCACACAAAAGAGGTTTTGTTAACATTAATGGCAGAATAACAGAAAGGAAGCTTTTTACTGGAATTTCAGGAAAATATTTTAGTTTTTAAATGATATATTTTTGATCATTCTTTTCATAATTGAATTCTTTTTTTTTTCATTCTGTTCTTTTCTCTTGGTTTGGAAAAAATAAAAATAAATATTTATTCCCAAATTGTTTCTCGCACGGTGGTTTAGTGGTTCGCATGTTCGCCTCACACCTCCAGGGTCCAGGGTTCGATTCCCGCCGGGGCCGTGTGCGTGCGAGCGTGCGTGCGAGTGTGTGTGTGGAGTGTGCATGTTCTCCCCGTGCTGCGGGGGTTTCCTCCGGGTACTCCGGTTTCCTCCCCCAGTCC
>JAOUWY010000045.1:17241989-17253847 GCA_025728095.1 Prietella phreatophila | reverse complement strand
ATATTCACACAACTACTTTATTCTATTCACCAGTCTACGGTTCAGAAAAGAAACAAATCAATTCAAACTACACTGTTGCAAAGAGACTGTAATTAAACTAACTCACAAACTCACAGTGCCACATCAGCACAACATGTCAGCAAAAGGAACCATTATGCAACGCTGCCTAATCCAGACACTCGTATTCCATACAAAACCCGAATTCCACATTAACTATTCACCATCTTATTCTAATGTGACGGACTCAGATATCACATCTGTAACAGGCATAAAACACTTTACAGAGAGTTTAAAATGTGCAGACTACTATTGCCATCAGATCTTACTAATTATTCATCACTGGACATAACCAGCATTTAAAGAGAAAATATTCAGCAATTATTCATCACTGCACAACATGAATACCACACGCCAGAAGAACTCACACTTACACTGCTTAAAAATGTATAGACACGTACCTATATAGGAATCACAGATACACAAATTAGTTATGGTTATTCCAGCTCTTTTTGCTGAGTGAGTTCATTTGACTTACTTACATTTAAAGTGGCTGTGAAGGTACAGTGCTCTTTAAAACCATGGGGGATGTGACTTAGCCTGATAAGGACCACAGTGCACATGTCCCACTTCGGTCCTTATGATTTGGCCACAGAATTAGGCAGGGACTGTAACCTCAAGTCTGATTTACTTTTCAGTTTTTTTATTAATTTATTAACTACATCACTCACAAGGAACAGGTTCAAGTGTCAGCTGATCAATTTTATCATTAGTCAGGCGAAGATGTCGATATGCCTGTGCAGAAGAAACGACGTGGCACAAAACATAAACTACCTTAAAAGTTATCCCCGGCCTGATCAAATCAAGAATGCTGATTGATTTTAACTTTTACAGAACCATGTTTAAATATTTATTTATATATATTGGTCACCTTGATTTTAGTGTAGTATGAAGTTTGATAACTAAAGGATTGTAAAAAGGAAAAAAATCTCTTGCATGCGCTCTCTGTTTAGATGAACGTCATCCTGGAATTTAAAACACTTTCATTCAGTTTCCAAACAGGGAAGCACACGGGATTCAAATTAAAATTAAAAGAATGATTTGGAGCTCTGGCGCACATGCTTCTATCCAGCCATGTACACAATTTAAATATGGAACTGTATACAGTCAGGGGTATGATGACGGCATGATTAGTCCATTATACAATGAAGGTATGATTAGTCCTTCCTGAACATCGGGTCGTAGGAAAAGAAGGAGTGTGCTATTAGTCCTGCAGCAAAGATTACCACCCTACCCCCATATGCACTACTACTCGGCAGAACCCGTGTCACCGGTTTCCTCTGGTAGTAGGGGCGTGTACAAGGACTCATGCGGAGACTGAAGCTCAGGAGGTACGCTTAACTGTGCTTCAAGGGACTGCAGTGTATCCAAGTCAATTGTGCCCAGAGGCAAGGCAGGGTCGGTCGATAAGACACCTGTCACTTCTACTTGGGGCGAGAGAACGAGGTCCATATCATAGTAAGGAGTTGAGAGAAGCGGAGAGCCGGTTGGGCTAATGACATCAGACTGAGACAATCTTTTTAGTTTTTCAACAGCCCGCCGCTTAGTCTCGGCTCGAGTGCCATGGGTGGGGCTCAGGGTTTAATCCGAATCACTGTCACTATCGGTTAACACCTCTGCCTCAGTGGGTTGCCTTGTATTGACAAGGCCTGAGTTTGAAGGTTGTTCATCGGCAGTGTCTTGCCATAGCGGTCCCGTATCTGGTCTGGCGCGGACGCATTGGTTCAAGTGATACCAATAATCCCTCCTCTCAACTTTCACAGCCATGGGGGTTGCAGCGACCACTGTGAAGGGTCCTTCCCGGCGTAAAATAAGCTCTTGCATATTTTATCCAGTTTAGTTTGTAGGGTTCCATTCACACATTCCACCATGCCCTGGGATAGAGGATGATATACACAACCTAGCTTATGATCTATCCTCAAGGCAGATGCAACATTGTCGATGACTTATTCACCAAATGGGTGCCATTGTCAGAACTCAGAAAATCAGGGATACTGAATCGGGGAATGTCCTCGTGACATAAAAATTTAGCCGCGGACCTCGCGTCCTCCTCGGAAGTCCAAGCCATGGGATTCTTTGATCAAGAGTAGGAGGTAGCAGGCTGGGGCTATGCACAATGCTTCTAAGCTGCGCCACAACCCAGTACCTGCCTCTTTTTGCTCCCCCCGTTTTATCCACATCAATTTTCGGCCACTCCTGCGGAGTTTTGCAGCTCCACTACATGGGAACCATTGTCTTCCTGTGGATGCCGCAGCTGACTCTCCCTGGGCTAAGTTAGGGCCATCATCTGTGTAGGCCCTATGGCAGCTTTCGTAAAATATTATATTATTATTATTATTATTGTCATTTGGGGCCTTTAACTAAACAACACATTCATAATTTATGGAATATAAATGAAAGGTCCAAATGGACTGACTCACTCATTTCCCGCAGTATGCCCCATTTGTTTAATTTTCCCTTGTAATTAGTTTTTTTGAAATTGTTTTGCTCAGTGTCAATGCTGTGATGCTGCAAGTTTGTCATTTTATGACAGCCAAAAAGGGGGGCTATAGTGAAGAAGTGTTTACGGTACCGCCGGCAGATGGCGCTGTGGCGATAACATGCATGAGCAGCTTGCGCACGTGACTGAAGTGCGCACGGACCTAAAGCTGGGTTAAGTGTCGCCAGCTGTCTGCAATCAAGGGACTGTCTACCTAAACCACTCGTGTTGCTGCGTACATCGCGTGGCATTAAAGTAAAGTAGTGGTGTGGTGTGGTGTGGTAAAGTAAAGAGGAGAAAGGACTAACAGAGAAAATGACAATGTATTATGGTGCCAGGTTGTGATGTTGCCATGCTCTGTCTGTTTTTATGTTCCTTAGTTTATACCCTGTCATAGTTGAGTGTTTGTATCCCGTTCTAGTTACATGAGATGTTCCTGTTCTAGTTACATGAGATGTTCTTGTTCTAGTTACATGAGATGTTCCTGCTTTAGTTAAATGAGATGTTCCTGCTTTAGTTAAATGAGAGGTTCATGCTTTAGTTAAATGATATGTTCATGCTTTAGTTAAATTAAGTGTTCATACTCTAGTTATGGGTGTTCCTGCTACTGTTAGAGGATTGTTTCCTGTCTTGTTTATAGTTAAAGAGGAACTGCTTGAGTTAGAGTTTTATGTTTAGATCTGGTTTCCTGCCTCCTTGTGTGTTTATTTAAGTGGCACAATAAATAAAGACTGTTCTCCTGCACTTACTTCCTGTTTAAGTCCTGTTTTGTAACAGAATGCAGCGCCCAACCATGGAAGTAGCAGGAGGGCCCCTTATTGGGAGGCGCTCGGACTACTGGCCACGTTTACAGTCTGTGCAGTTCCCACAGAGGTTTACTTTTGAGCTCCCAGAGGTGACAGCGGGATTGGTGAGCTACCCGCTGGGATTCCTCTGCAGTTGCCAGGTTTATTTCTGCAGTCTGGCATATCCCAAGCCTAGCAAGAGCCAGTGGATCGGCTTCTTGGTATCCCGGTTTTGTGGCCTGTCCAGGGACTGGGTGGAGGAACTGGTGAATGCTGGCTCCCCACACTCTCCAGGTTGTCACCCAGTTCGTGGAACTGTTTGTCAAGGAGTTCTACCATCCAGGACATCTTCATGGTCTGGATCTGCTGGGGTGGCTGGTCAATGGAAAGCCCCAACCTGACCCGCCCTTCCACTTTTTCTACAAGTGGGTGGACATGCTAGACTCTGCAGCTCCCAAGTGGGTGAGCATGTCTGAATCCGCAACTCCGGGAGCCCCTGCCCGAGGTCAACCTGGTGACCTCAAAGCTCCAGCCTGAGACCTATGGGGAGGTCTCAGCTCCGGAGTTCCAGCCCGAGGTTAACCTTGCAACCTTGGAGCTCCAGCCAGAGATCCGTAGAGAGGTCTCTGCCACTGAGGAAGCTGTCATGCTGCCCTATCCTGCTGAGGATGCTATCCTGCTGCCCTGTCCTGCTGAGGATGCTATCCTGCTGCCCTGTCCTGCTGAGGATGCTATCCTGCTGCCCTGTCCTGCTGAGGAAGCTATCTTGCTGCCCTGTCCTGCTGAGGAAGTGATCCTGCTGCCCTGTACTGCTTAGGAGGCTGTCCTGCTGCTCTGTACTGCCGAGGAAGCTGTCTCGTTGACCTTTCCCGCAGAGGATGTCCCTCCAAGCTCCAGCCCCACAGAGGACATCTCTCTGCTTTCCTGCACTGCTGAGTACACCACTCTGTTTGACTGCGCTGCTGAGTATGGCATGCCATTTGCCTGCCCCACTGAGTACAGTGCTCTGATTACCTGCTCAGATCAGTATGTCACCTGGTGTTCCAGTCCCGTTGGGGGAGGTTGTCCGGCCTTCCAGTCTCGCTGGGGGACGTCACCCAGCATTCCAGTCCCGTTGGGCGACGTTGTCCGGCCTTCCAGTCCCGCTGAGGATGCAACTCCAAGCTTCAGTCCCACTGGGGGTGGTACTCCACCTGTCTGCTGCCCGGCGGAGGCTGCCTTGTTTTCCAGCGCATCAAGAGACAGATTACACAGAGGCCCAGGACCCCCGTTGGATGGGGGGTTTTGGCGATCCTGGAGAGGTGCCTTTGGGGGGGATTCTGTTACGGTACCGCCAGCAGATGGCGCTGTGGCAACAACATGCAGGAGCAGATTGAGAACGCACATGTGATTGAAGTGCACATGGACGCTAAAGCTGGGTTAAGTGTCGCCAGCTGTCAGCAATCAAGGGATGTCTACTTAAACCCCTCACGTTGATGCGCACATCACATGGCATAAAATTAAACTAAGCTAAACAAACTAAAGTAAACTAAAATGCTGTAGTAAAACAAAGGAGCATCAAGCCAAGTAAAGAGGAGAAAGGAATAACAGAGAAAACGCCGGAATGGATTATGGTGCCAGGTTGTGATGTCATCCTTTGTCTGTTTTCCTGTTCCTTAGTTTATACCCTGTCATAGTTGAGTGTTTGTATCCCATTGTAGTTACATGAGAGGTTCCTGTTCTAGTTAAATGAGAGGTTCCTCCATCCATCCATCTTCAACCGCTTATCCGTAATCAGGTCGCGAGGGTAGCAGCTCCAGCAAGGGACCCCAAACTTCCCTTTCCTGAGCCACATTAACTAGCTCTGACTGGGGGATCCCGAGGCATTCCCAGGCCAGTGTTGAGATATAATCTCTCCACCTAGTCCTGGGTCTTCCCCGAGGTCTCCTCCTGGCGAGAGGTTACTGCTTTAGTTATGTGTTCCTGCCACTGTTAGAGGATTGTTTCCTGTCTTGTTTATAGTTAAAGGGGAACTGCTTGAATTAGAGTTTTATGTTTAGATCTGGTTTCCTGCCTCCTCTTGTGTTAATTTAATTGGCACAATAAATACTGCTCTCCTGCACTTACTTCCTGTCCAAGTCCTCTTTCGTAACAAGAAGGAAGAGTGCAAGGCACACCCAGACACACACACACACACACACAAAAGTTGTAACAGAACTGAGCTTTTCATTAAAGTTAAACAGAAAACAGAAGCCTTATTTCAAGGTTGCAAAACATACAAATAAAGTTAGTTGTTTTGATGATTTATTACAAAAAATAATGCAGATATTTCTTAAGGAAAGTAAATATAAAAATAAATCGTTCCCATACAAAAAAGGTTGTGGTAAATCATACAGTCCAAGACAAAGAAATAGTGACAAAAGTTGAGAAAGTTTGAAACGTTAAGCATTCTAATACCTTACTCAATTCAAACCAATGTAAACAACTAATGTTGGTACACATTTGACCTTTATCCCTCTCTCCAAACATGGATTCACGATGGGTGGCTTGCATTATTTCCTTGTGTAGATATATGGTAGGTATATATGAGAATAAAACAATTCAACTAGAGTACAGTCCAAATTCCAGCGTTTAGAGGAGTTAAACGTACAGCAAAGTGAATAAAGAGAAACTGAACCAAAGACTTTCTCTGAAGAGAAACGTAGGTATATTTTTTAATATATATACAATACAATCATTAGGACATATTTATCAGTGTTTTTTTGTGATGTAAGTTTTAATTAAACAAAAAACGAACGTATTCGCCAGGAAAACCCTCATTCAGCTACTGACATGACCATATAGGAATACTCGATAAACATTAATAACTGCACTAAGTGCGCAGCCACACGAGGGGTTTAAATGAAAAACAAAATCAAACTAAAGCATCGACACCTGGGGCAAATAAAGACACACCCTCGAACATAAGCCAATACCTGAACAGGAAGAGAACGAACCAAAACAAAAGGCGCATGTCCATTTCACACAGTTCAGTCACATGCAGGCGCGCACTCAGAAGCCGCGCCGCAGTGCCATCTGCCGGCGAAGGTATAACACTTACCATGTTCCAGTCCTAGGAAAACCCACCAAGGGATGAAAAGAGGTCTGCAACACTGTGAATAAATTCTTTAGAATTCAACTAAGTGTATTCTCAAATATCTTCTAACGTGAACATTTTTCAGCATTTTTTTTATTTCAATTTTTTGCAAATAAAATAGACAGAGTACCAACAATCAATCAGTAGAAGGACAATGTGATACAGAGAAGTGGGAAACAGACGATGAATCATTGAATTCAGTGTCCAGTTTTCATGGAAATGAACAAAATGATTTCAGCAGTTTAAGGTAAGACTTCCCCTAGGAAAGGTAAGAATAATAAGAATACTGTGACATCTCTTGTATATCTAGATACCCAGAAGCAGACTATTCTGATTAATTGTTTGGGGGTTTTTTTTGCTTGTTATATTTATTAAATATTTACATTTATTGAATAATTTTTTGTTGTATATATTAATTTGTACATTGTGATTATAGTGTAGCTGCATTATTATAAGGCTTAGTACACAACAAGCTTAGGGGTGTTTTTCCACCGTTTAGTTGGCATTTTGTTGTTTTATCTCTCTGTGAGCTTTGCCTTTTATGGAGTGTTGTGAATAAATATAAATCAGCAGGGACACTTTTGGTCATTTTTAGCCGATTGGCATTTATCAACAAACCCATGTGAGTATAAAAAGAATAAGTGTCAATTACATTTTTGTAAATATTCCAGGAATATTTAGTTCAGTTGGAATTGCTGGCAAGAACATGACCATGAGTCCAGCACAGTGTAGAACAGTGTACACAACAGAACCATGATCTCAGCAAGCATCACACTGGGACAGGCACCACTTGAAGAAAAGGGGGCATTTGTAGTAATGGTAATGGTAATGGTGCACTTATATAGCGCTTCTATCCAAAGCGCTTTACACTGTGTCTCATTCACCCATGTAGTGGTGTTATTTATAAATAATGAAATTATATAGAGGGTTAAGATCCTCCCACTTTGCTCTGGTTGTTCAGGCTGTTGCTCTGTGAAAGAAGTCAGCCCAGTTCTTTTCAAATGTAAGTTCATTTTAGATTATTTTTTGTATTATTTCCCCACCAGTGTCATGGATGGCTCAGACTCTGACTCTGACACTAACTCAAACTCCCTTGCACATGACACTAGGACTAACCCACCACAGCTTGCAAAGAGGTCTGTAAAACTGTGAATAAATTCATAATCGTATGAAACATTTTTTCAAATATATTGTGTGAACAGGATTTTTTTTCTTTTCTTTTGTAAATAGAATAGACAGGGGCCCAACAGTCAGTCAGGAAAAGTGCAAAGATATATAAACATGCAGACAACAGATAATGAATCTTCAGGCTCACGGCCCAATTTTAATGAGGATGAACACTATGATTTCAGCAGTTCAAGGTAAGACTTCTGCCAGGAAATGTAAGAATGGTAAGAATTCTGACACCTACTGTGCTGTATGTCTCGGTTCCCTAAAAATAGTCAAGTTATTCTGATTGGTTATTATCTTCCCTTTTTTTAATTTTTTATTTTTTTATACATAGAATGTAATTATTTTTGCTTGTCCATATTAATCTGTATGGTGCTATTTATTGTGCAGTTTTAGTAATACATATGTTCACTCAGATTACTACTTATTAGGCATAATCTAATGAAGGGCAGTGCTAGTGGCACTAGTCAATTCTTTCACATGGTCTTTTGTCTTGAGTCTAATTTTAGTTCTGTGGTCTGAAGCAATGGTTGGTGTAACATGTAAGTGGTGTAATGTTAAGGTGTTTCTAATAAACCTGGTTTATATTCTTCACCTGAGTATAGATTTATTCGATTCAATTCATTCTTTATTACAAACCCATAGGTCCATATCAAAAAGTAAAAATAAAATATACAAACATATATTTAACAAACATTATAAATGCCTTGTTTCACTTAATGTAATATTATTATTATTATTATTATTATTATTATTATTATTAAAGACCACTATGACACATGAAATTATACATATTATTCAAGACAGTGTCATGCGGCGGTGGCGCCGGAATAAAGGGAGGACGCAGCGAAGCACGGTGAAGTTTATTTACAGTGTAGGGAATAAACAAAACAAAACCAAAAACACAAACACCGCCGTACGCCATGGTTCCGACCGAACTGTGACAGACGGCATACAAAGTGGGTACGTTATTAGATACAAACCTTTGGCATGCACTTGTCCATCTTTGGAGCTTCTGCAAAATTCTTAAGTTAAATGCATGATTTTTATGACATACTTTATTTGTGCATATGTCATTAAATATAAAACAGTATAATTCATTATAAAAGTGATATTACAAGTAAATAATTAACACTTTCCAACAGACAAATACAGAAACAAGTAGAAGGACTGGAGAAGAAAAAAGTGTCTGACAAGTTAAAGGATATCACAGAGAAGAACAAAGAACTTGAGAGATTGTTAGAAGAGGAGAAGAAAAAGAAGAATGAAACGGAAGAGAAGAACAAGAAACTTGAGAGATTGTTAGACGAGGCCAATAAAAAGAAGACTGAAATGGAAAAGGAGACTGTACGACTTGAGAGATCGTTAGAAGAGGAGAAGAAAATTAAGACCGAAACAGTGGAGAAGAACAAGAAACTTGAGAGATTGCTAGAAGAGGAGAAGAAAATGAAGACCGAAACGGAGGAGAAGAACAAGAAACTTGAGAACGCGTTAGACGAGGCCAATAAAGAGAAGACTGAAATGGAAGAGAACAACTCGGAACTTGAGAGATTGTATCAGGAGGCAGATCATAATAACAGAAAATTAAAGGTTAGCATAATTTTATGGAAAACTTACTTACAATCATACTATCTCAGTTTATAAATGAGACAATATTTATATAATTAGCTTATCATTTAGAATTAAGTTTTCACATTGGAATGCTTTTTGTTTAGCCCAAAGATCAGAATGTGCTCGCTAAATATAACTGCCTAAACATAATTGCCACTTAATCAATCATCTTTATCACGTTTTCAGTGTTTCTACTGCCTAATTATAAAATATTATTGCCTCAAACACAATTTTACCTCTTTTATTTTTTTGTAGGAAAACATTAATTCTTTCATTTGGATAGCCTCTGTGCTGGTTCTGGTTCCACTGTGTATTGGATTGCGCTTAGCTTTCAAAGGTAAACATTGATCAAAATACAGCCACCAAATATCCAATCCAATTTTCACTCTAAAGTTGTCACATCAGTAACATAATATTTAATATAATAAAATAATAAGATTCTGTTATATCCACAGTGTCTGTAGACCTTTTGTATTATCTGCTTTTTAGGACATGAGATGAATCATCACGAGCTTAGGCTGATGTTATTGGGGAAAACTGGGGCAGGAAAGAGCACATCAGGAAACACTATCCTGGGTGAAGAGGCCTTCAGAGTCAAGGCATCTCCTGCATCTGTGACCGCAAGCTGTATAAAGAAGAACAAAGTCCTGGATGGAAGAAACATCACCATAATTGACACTCCTGGTGTCATGGACACATGGTTAATATCTAACCAAACAGCCCACCATGCACATGAATGTATCTCTATGTCTTCTCCTGAGCCTCATGTGTTCCTGCTGGTGATCAGACTGGGAAGGTTCACAGTGGAGGAGAGGAATGCTGTGAAGTGGATTCAGGAGAACTTTGGAGAAGAAGCTCTGAAGTTCACCTTGATTCAGTTCACTGGTGGAGATCTGCTGGAAGGGAAACCAGTAGAGAACTTTATCAGTAATAGTTATGATCTCCAGAATCTTGCAGATACCTGCGAAGGTAGATATAATGTTTTTAACAACCATGATCAAAGTAAGCACACCCAAGTCTCAGATTTGTTTGAAAAGATAAATGTAATACTACACAAGAACATGGGTTACTTTTACACAAAAGAGGTTCATCAGAAGGTCCAGAGAAGCACCAGAGAAGAGGAAGAGAGGAAGAGAGTGATTTTAGAGAAGGGGATTAAAATGGAGAAAGAGAAGAAGAGAGATGTGATGGAGAAACTGATCAGAGAAGAAGAGAAAAAGAAAACTGAACAGCTAGTAAATGAGGTGAAAGAGGAGGTGCAGAATGAGTGTACCAGCAGAGAGAGAGAGATCAGACAGAAAGAGAAAAGGAAATATGAACAGCTAGTAAATGAGGTGAAAGAGGAGATGCAGAATGAGTGTAACAGCAGAGAGAGAGAGAGATCAGACAGAAAGAGAAAAGGAAATATGAACAGCTAGTAAATGAGGTGAAACAGGATGTGCAGAGTGAGTGTAACAGTGGAGAGACAGAAATCAGAGAGGAAGACAAAAAGAAATCTGAACAGCTATCAAATGAGGTGAAAGAGGAGGTACAGAGTGAGTGATCACACATGAAGAGGAATTAAAGAGGAAACATATGGAAGAAGAGATGAAGATGGAGTAGAGGAAGAAAATGAATGAGATGGCAATGAAACTGAGAGATGAGCAATACGAGAACAAAAATCTTAAGTCAGAGTTAGAAAAGGCTAATAGTACATCTTACCGGTTCATGGTCTCAACTGTCCTGTTCATTGTAATACTGAGCATTGTAATTGTTTGCAGTAGAAGGGGGTGGTGAAAAAGTGAGGTGGAAGGAAGGGGTGGCGGGGTAGCTGAACCATTAGGCTAAGGCCTAAAATAGGGTCCTTGGTATCTTTAATTGATATTAACCTCCCCCATATTCCAGGTGTAAGTCGTTTAATTCTCCAAATATGGTCTTACAGATGATGATAATGACTTGCAAGACCCAACTTGTACGTAAAGTTATGAATGTTAACTTTTGGTTTTTTTGTTAATTGAACTAAATGACTGAAATTGTTACTTTTGTTCAAATTACAGATATGTACAGTCAGCTCCAGACTTATTGACACCCAGAGAACAGGCAAAAACTATTAGATATTAGATCCCACAGTTGTCTTGGGATTGTACGTCACTTTGAATAAAAGCATTAGGCAGAATGAAGTAAATGGAAGAGAGAGTCTACTGCCACAGCAACCCACACCAAAAAAATTCAGTAAGAAAATGAATGAAATTGTGGTGTTAGACGAGACCAACATCATGATCTGGTGAAACATGGGAATCTTATTATGAAACACTTATTATGAAACACTTATTATGGGAAAATCATGAAACACGCCAGTAGGTCAGTAGGCACTTCCTGAAACATGCCAGTAGGTCAGTAGGCACTTCCTGAAACATGCCAGTTGGTGGACTGGCTAAGACAAATTGTCCCTAAGTGTGTGAATGATGTCACGCGATGGACTGGCTAACCATCCAGGTTCGAGGTTCACCCGAACCCCGACAAGGATAAAACAGTCAACAGTTACTGAGTGAGAGAGTGTTTTATTAAAATAAATCTACAGTGAGGGGAAAAAAGTATTTGATCCCCTGCTGATTTTGTACGTTTGCCCACTAACAAAGAAATGATCAGTGTATAATTTTAA
>JAOUWY010000045.1:17210580-17223311 GCA_025728095.1 Prietella phreatophila | reverse complement strand
GCTGTGCATTCAATATGATTTAATTTTATGTTAATTAGGTTACGAAGACAGACTTTCTGAGATGTTCTATATATTTGTATAGCTCGGGGAACAGACACAGTCTCTATAGTATGTATTACTGTTGATGGACTATTAATTGAGCATTGATTATACTGCCTGTTATTGTCAGAAGATGCACTTACGTGAGGCAGTCACTTGGAGTGTAGCGCCTTGGAGATGTTGTCGGACAGGATGGGTTTTATTTGTTTTTAAGTTAGTGGTTATCAACGTCTTAAAGTTTCCACTGAGTACTTTCCCATTAAGTACTGTGTTGGTTACCCTCAATGATGAATAATTTCCCTTGGTAGTTTGAAAAGATTGGTCTTATGTGATGAGAAACATTTTCCTGGCAATTGGTGCTTTCCAAAAAAGAACGGCAAACAGACCAGGATCGATGTGGTGCAAACAAACGTCACGAAATCAAACCCATTGTAGGCGGAATACCGCGTTCCTACTTGGGTGGTCACTGTGACCATCCATTCCCACTCCAGACTCGCTCACCAGTTTCTGTTAACAGGTGAAGATCCTCCTTTATTCACCTTGGTCCCGTATCTCTGAGGCATATTTTCATGGTCTGTGATGGTTTCAACTCGACTAGGACTTCATGAAAATAGCCATGGTCGCTGGCATGGCGTTAAATTACAAACGAACATAAACAAATGTTGCTTTCTGATAAATTCTGGGTGATAACAGAAGGGTTAAAGTTTACATGATATTCAAATGGAAACACATTTTCCACTTAAACACGGTAAATTAGGTTAGTACGCACTGGCTGCTAAATTCTGGGATTTTCCAAGCGTTTACGTTTACATGAAGAAATATACTTAATGACCTGAGAATGCAGGGGTATAAATAAATAAATAAACCCAACATTAAATGACTGCTTGTTTTCTGTCTGTCAGACTCTAAAGGAGATTGTAGACACTGAGGAAGAGAAGGCAGACACCAGCAGGCTAGTCCAATCAGAGCAGTCACTTGGTGATCATGTGACAGGGGGTGTGTTTCTGGAGTGGACGCATGTACAGCAGAGCCTGAGGGAGCTGCAGTCACAAGGTGTGTGGGTGTGGTTGTCCATTATTAAGGAGCAGAAACAAACTTTTTTTGAGGTGTGTGTGTGTGTCTGCAGTGAGTACAGACCGGGAGAAGCTCCTGGCTCAGCTTGAAGAAGAGCTGGAACAGAGCAGAGAGCTGGTCCGAGTGCAGCAGCAGCTACTGCAGGTCCTGACTCTACGTTCGCACGTGTTCACCTCGTTTCTGAAACCTTTCCATATATAATTCTCCTCTTGTGATTTATTCACAACTTTTTAGAACGCTTTAAGTTCATGCATTGTGACACTGTTACTGTGAGATGTTATTCAGCCCTGAAGTTAACTCGTGGTCCAGCTGATTTTTACATTTATAAGTAAGTCAAAGCTTACAGGTGAAAATGATTAAATCAGGACGAACCGGTGCACATCCTAATCGTGGTGTTCAATAACTCTTCCACTAATTGCTGTAGTCCCTCAAGTTACACGATTTGAGAATATAAGTTCACAGAATGACAAACTTTATATATTCCACACAATAATATACACCAAAGTGTGTAAAATCATTGCTTCCAGACTTGTCCCGGTTATCTCCATTAACTTTATAACTCTCTCTCTCTCTCTCTCTCTCTCTCAGGACAGTGTGGCTACTCCTCTCCCAGACCCACTGATCGACTCCTACTATCTGGAGGAGTGGGAGCGGCTACAGGACAAGTGGGTGGAGTTTAACAGACAGAGGCGGAGCTTCCAGCAGGAGAGACAGGCCTTCACCGATGCCGCAATCCGATTGGGCCGTGAGGTGGGGAGGAAACTGAAACCCTGCATCTCGATTCACCTACTTGTAATGTACACCAAGTGTGTATACTCCTTTTTGTGAAGAAAAAGTACATACTTTTGAGTGTGTAGCAAAAGATTGTGCAAGTACCGGGACCTACTGACACGGAAGGAAAGGAAGAGAACGCTGTTGCCTAGTTACGCACGCCGTCACTGTAAACGCACTCCTCGTTGCATTCATTATTCCTCATCGTTTATAAACATTGTAATTTACGGTCCCTTCATTGACTCCTCCACATCTCATTTACACCTCTCTAAAACCTGTCCTGGAGTCCGGCAAAGCAAACCATCACAAAACCCCTCCCTCCCTCCTTTTGTGCAAGGAGTTGTGGGTAATATTAGCTGAAAAGTGTCCATGGATAGACGCTCAGGAAATGGACAACCATATCGGTTCCTTTGGGATCCTGATTTCTGCATGGTACTGTCTGGGATGCGCTAATTCTCATATTGGACACTGTTTAGGACAGAAAGAAGGCGAACTGGGACGCAGGAAAAGATTTACCGGTGATGGGAATTTAATTGTAGGAGTACTTCATTAGTTTTAGTAGTTATCTGTAGTATATATCCTGCTGAGGTTTGTCCCCCACTAATCACACCAATTTTTCATCCTCGGATAGGAGGTAGGGGGGGGTGAGAAATGATAAAGTATAAAAGTAGACTTTAAATCCATGGGTCTGTGTATAACTGTGGGTGTACTCACCAAAAATTTCCTTTTGGTTACCAATATTTTCTTAACTTGGGGTTAGTTTTAGGAATAGCATTAATGATGTACAGGTGTGTGTGTGTTGCAGAGATGTGAGTTTGAGCAGCAGAAGGCCTCTCTGTTACAACAGCAGTTCCTCAGCACATCTCCAGTGAAGATTTTACACTCCAACAGGAGAGAAAGCACGGTGCTCAGTGACCTGCGTATGCACAACACACACACGCTGCTAAACAAATACTGAACAAAACCATTACATTTCAAGTGGTACAAATTGTCTGTCTGTGGTAGGAACGATGGCTCCTGATTTGCTATCTCTCTCTCCCTGTGTCACTCCATCCTCTGAGGGGTCAGAGGTCACACCCTGGTCAGGGCAGAATATAGGAATGACCCCCAACACTCCGGACCTCTACTGTATCCTTCAGCTGCCATTTTACTGCAGGTGTGTTTCTCTCTCTCTCTCACACACACCTTTACAACTTACCTTACACTTTTCTTTCCCTTTTCTATTCATTCTCTCTCTCTCGCAGGGAAAATGCCAGTCCTCCATCTGAGACTTGGGTGAAGGAGACACAGCAAGGTGAATTCAGCCATGACAAACAAAACATGGACAACTGGCCCTTTTAATTCTGTGTGTGTGAGATGCTGTACTTTGACTAAATAAAGTCCTTTAAACGTGTGTGTGTGTGTGTGTTGTATGCAGACTGTGGTCTGAACTGCACAGTAAATAAACTGTTCTTAGGAGGTATTTAACTCTCTTCCTTTAAAATGATGCAGATCTCAATACCTGTTTAATGGTCTTTCATAAAGAAGTAATCTGTCGAGTCCTCGTTGCCTTCCAACTTTGGTCTAATCCATTTTGTTTCTAAATTGGTGCACTTTACAGCTGTATTGTTCAGAACACCGGGCAAAGCTCAGACGAGTCAGTATTTACACCGCTAGTGTTCAGTTCTGCCAGGATGCAAGTCGTTACCCTCACCTTAACGCAATTTTATGGAGTTGCGAGTCCGTCATAGAGTAAAGCAACGATGGAACGGATAAGCCAGTCTCCTGAGACGCCTCACTAGGAGCAGGGGGCAGGTTGGGGTTACAGACCTGCTGCTCAGCAACAGTAGGGGTCACAGAAGTGTCACAACCATTGGGGTCTAAAAGACACTAAGAACAGGAACCATGGGGGGGGGACTATATAAGTAACCTTCATAACTGCTTTAATATCACAAGATATAAATATAACATCTGCAAGGAATTCATTTGACTGCCACTACCTTATGCACTACTGAGATGTTTTACAAACCTGGGTCTTAACTCGTTATGTTTTGCTTTGAGCCACTGATTCCCCCTACTTACTATACCTGCATCCAGTTCTCCTGGGCAGTAGGTGGTGCTAGATGTTCACTGTTCTCCTTAGCATTAATAGCATCTCCTCCAGCAGGCTCTGTACTCTCTGATACAGCTGTTATGGGCTTGTCGTTTTCACAGTGACCTTTCACATGTAGTTCAATGGAAGCAATACCCATGCTGTCGACACAGGCGTCCAATCCTTTCTTAGTGGACCCGCCCAGTTCAGGTCCGTTCGGGTCAGGTTTCTCAGTGGGAGCCATATTGGATGGACACCACTCTTCAATCTCCATCTCACTTTCTTCCAGACCAGCTGGAACCTCTTGGACCTGTTTAGTGACTATGAAAGAACCTTCAGACTTTTCTACCGTAGCACAAACTGAGCTACAGATCGCTTCCTGTGCAACTTCATCTTCCATCGCGATCTCATCAGGGTCCTCGCATACTTTATCATCAGCATGGGGCATAAATTCTACTCGTAATGTTCACAACTTTTAGAAAGCTTCAAGTTCACGAGTTGTAGGATTTGAAGTCGATCGGTCAGAGTTCACATCAGTGAGTCTTCTCGTGTATAAATCTGTAGCCTACAAACTCAGGAGCAAAATGTTGGACACACTGATGTTTTGCCCAAAATGTTTTAATGTTTGACTCCGCTTACACACACACACACATACATACACACCATACTCTACTAATCAAATACTGCACAAAACCACCATTACATTTCAAGTCAAACAAATGATGTGTGTGAGGTAGGAATGATGGCTCTAGATCTGCTCCCCCAACCCCCACCCAACCGTGTCACTCGATCCTCTTTAGAGGTCAGAGGTCACACCCTGGTTAGGGCAGAATACAGGAAAGACTCCCAATGATGATGTATTTTTCTCCATCTCTATAATGTATGGCCTGTATTAAGCTACTAGTTTGCTGAGTGGATAAAAATAAAAATGTGTGTGTGATCGGATCATTGCACATTTGAACAGTTTCCTGCTCGAACACCTTCAGTTCTCCTCAGAAAGAGCTGTCATTAGTAGGTAAGTTGAATCAGGTGTGTTGGAGCAGGAAACACGTGCAGAAGATTCTCCAGGGTTCCAGGAGCAGGGCTGGGAATCTCGTTCGTTTTTTATAAAGAGGCTTATTTGACCGCTTCATGCCTAACAATTCAGTCTTTTTAAATGTATTATTATTTTAGTAAACAAACCAAGTTAATGGCATGTGCGCGCTGATTGGTTCCCGCAGCAGCACCCGCCTTTCACGCGCCACACGCGTGTGCGCTCCAGACTCGCCTACTTAAGGGGGGTTTCTTGGTTGTTTTAAGTTCCCCCCCCCCCTCCCTCTCTCTATGTGGATGCCTCGCGATGGTGTTTTCTCTGCTGCGCTACATCCTGGCGGCTCACGTCTCCATGGATTCCGAGGATCAGCGTCACTTCCAGCCGTGGCGGGATTACTTGGGTCTCGCGGACACGGTGCGTGCGATGCGGGAGACCTCTGGACCAGAACGTCACCAGGTCCAAGAGGTCGGGTCTACGCCCGAGACTTCTCATCGCCGGGGCCGTAATGCTGTGACGCTCCAGACTTTCCCCGAGCCTGAGATGTCCGAGGTCCGAGGAAGACCGAAGTTGCGACTGAAGTCCGGGACCACCGGGTCTCCACCTGCATCACTTCAAGGTTCTCGCTCTGGGGAAAAGTTCTGCAGTTTCTGCAAACACAACGGCGAGTCTGAAACCGTGTTCACGTCGCACTGCCTGAGGAGCCGCGGTGGAGAAGTGGCGTGTCCGTACCTGCGCCGGTACGTGTGTCCGCAGTGCGGGGCGACGGGCGACCGCGCGCACACCAAACGCTTCTGCCCGCTCGTGGACAGCACGTACACCTCCGTGTACACCCGGAAATAACCCGAGACCTCAACCCCACTTCCACACTCGCTACCAAACTGTAGCTTTTATTTATTTAATTTTATTTTTTTACTTGGGAAGGTGAACTAAAAGCTGCACAGGTACGCCAGCACTCCTTGAGGTCCGGTACTGTCCCTGGAATAATTCATATGTAGGCGTCACTATATATTCAAAAGATACTGATGTACCAGTCATGATGGCATCTCGGAGAAAAGAGAAAGTACAGTTGGGGCTTTTATGAGTGTGTGTAGAAAGTTGTAAGTCCTTTAGAAATATAATGCTGGAAAAACTTCTTTTTTTTTTTTTCCTTTTTAATGTCTGCATTCTTGTGCTCATCATTATGGCTTCGAGATGTTGGGTTTAGTTGTTTTTAAGCTCTGGAATGACCTGCCCTGGGTTTACAGCTGGAACACCTGGACAGGTGTGAGTGTCGAGTTTTTGCTTTACTAACTTTGTGCACTTGTTTTTGTGTGTGTTTATTTTCACTGACGTGTGTGTGTGTGTGTTTTTTTTGTTTTTTGGGGTTTTGAAGCTGCTTTCTCGAACAAGCTTGTGCTCAGGCCTGTGTGGCTCATCACAAGTGCATCCAGGGCTTCATGATGGGACCATGGATCTCCAACCTGCTGCTGTTTTTCTGCTCCATTTTACTGTCTATGTGAATGAAGAACTTCTCGTGTGACTTTTTAAAAGTGTTTTAGACCATTTTTGGCTTTGAGTTAATATACGTTATGCATGTAACCAGCCTCAGTGCTGTTTTTTTTTTATATATAAGACGTGAACGTCGGACTGTTTCGGTACGAAAGACCTTGTCGGTGCCTCTGAATCTTCTGCAGTTCTGCAGGTTTCTATTTCTAATATATTTAAACAGTGAGCTCCATTGTGTCTGGGTTTTTCTTCCTGAACCATGTGTGGTCTATTTGCGTGTGCTAGTGTCTTTAAAATGCAGAGCACCTCAGTACCTTCACTCTTTAACACACTTTGAGTTTCCAGTTTATTGGTAACCTCTATCTTGGCCTCCTTGAGCGTCCCCCTCACCCCCAGTTCTCCTAAATACAGGAGACTTTCATTTGCAGAAACTAAAAACAGTAAGAAAGAAAAGTAGTTACTGATGGATCATTAACCATTTTTGTTGGTGCTACAAAAAAAAGGGGGGGGGGACCTTCATGCGTGCACCATGCGTCTATCTGACTGTTGCGTAGAAGGATTTTAGTTGGTGGTGGGAGAGCTTTATTCACAAACACAAAGCACCCAAAGAATCATGGACTGAAATGTTCTCGATGGGCAAAAACAATACTTTTATGGTATCACAACTTTTCCTGTGACCTACACTCATCACTGAAAACAAAGCTTCTTCAGTAGTTCTTTACAGCACCTTAGGGTCTACAACGAACCTTTTTTTTTTCCATTATATAAATTTCCTGTGTGGAGCCATATGGATCTTTGAAGATTAAAGAAGTTCTTTGTTTTCATTAGTTCTTCAGAGCAGTGTACAGTATTATTCAAGGTATCATCCCTTAACAGGTTAAAGTGGACCCCGTAAGGTTCTTTGTGGAAAAGGTTCTCCTGGCATCACTGATCACTCTTAAGAAAAAAAAAAAAGAGAACTTATAACATGGTTCCTTGTGGCACTGCTGTGAAGAACCATCTGTGGGTTCTTCTGAGAACCAGTACATGGAAGGTTCTTGAAATAACGTGAGAGTAAAAGGGTCTTTGTACAGATTAAAAAGGTTCTCCTTGGGCATCAGGCTGAAAAACGTTCTTTTTGGTTCAAACGGGAATATTTTATTTTTAAGCGTGTATCTGTAGGCCCGAGCGGTTACATGGAGGAAAACAAAGTGCCCACTTTCAACAGTCCCCATTACGTTGTTTACTGGTACAGACGTGAGCTGGTTGGAACCAGTTCATTCTTTACAAATGGTCCAGTTTGGGGGGAAAAAAAACAAAATAAACCACCGCCAGTGTAGATAATCGAGTACCAACTGGTCTCGGAGTTACGACAATGAAACGAACATTTTTTAAGCCAACTCAAGCACTTGTAAACAACAAAAAAAACCAATATGGTGGTGAGCATGTTTAAAAAGGAGCTCCCACTTCGAAGTGACTCAAAAAGCAAACCGACACGTTAATCGACTTCCTAAGTCATCGTTTCAATCCGATTCTGAAAAGCGAACAGACGGAATGTGAGACGTTGCTAGCTGCCTCGAGAACAGAAACATCAAGAAACTTTTGAGGCTCATTCTGATGCTCTGGTAATGCATGGTGTGTGTGTATATATATAAAAAAAAAAAACAATAAATCAAACAAACGAGTAAACCTGTAGAACGCCTCTAACCCAGACAGATCCAGTCTCGAACACAAAATCAAAGTTACACCATTTACACATTACCTCTTTTTACACGCCTCGACAAAGATTTGTATAAACAAGCGCTTATAAAGCCCTACTGACAAATAAAAATTTTTATAGCAGGACGAGACTCGTATCCGCATCACATCTCCATCATCGGGAAGTGCTCGTGTGGTTACATCTCGGTATGGCGAGGACCACGACGGCGACGATTCGGAGCCTTGGGAAGTTTTCCACGGCGCAAGAGCTCCATCTCCCGGTGTGCCGCCATCACGGTACGACTGAGCGTGTACGTGTGATAAAGAAAACATGACAGCATTAGTAAAAGATGCTAAAGCAAGATGGAACGAACTTTCATCACTCGTCGTTCTAAATCGATTCGTTTCTCCTGAGATTCGGCACCCTTTGTGCACGTGAAAGTCGTTTCCATCGAAAAAGCTTCAGGAATTTCTAAAATAAACATGCAGGCTACGATAAGGTATGTAGAAATGTTCACATCAACACGTGAATGGAAACGCTGCTAATGCTCCGTCTCTGATTTCTCATTCATACTTTATAGAGGAGAGTTCTCTGATGAGGCCACGCACGAGCTCCGTGGCATCCTCCTGGTGATCACAGCCTTCTGGGATAGGCTGGTCCTCCAGTTCCATGCTGAGATAAAAGAAAGATTAAAAACAATAACAAGAGGGTATAACAAAAGTACACATGTATGAAAGCAGCTATTTATTGACCTATCTTTGTATGCAGACAGTGGTCTGTACTACACGGTAAACAAAACTGTTCTTAGGAGGTATATAACTCTTCTTTGAAGATGAGACAGATCTCAAAACAGTATTTTAATATGAAGGATACAACCAACACTTGGTGCACTTTACAGCTGTATTGTTCAGAACACCGGGCAAAGCTCAGACGAGTCAGTATTTACACCGCTAGTGTTCAGTTCTGCCAGGATGCAAGTCGTTACCCTCACCTTAACGCAATTTTATGGAGTTGCGAGTCCGTCATAGAGTAAAGCAACGATGGAACGGATAAGCCAGTCTCCTGAGACGCCTCACTAGGAGCAGGGGGCAGGTTGGGGTTACAGACCTGCTGCTCAGCAACAGTAGGGGTCACAGAAGTGTCACAACCATTGGGGTCTAAAAGACACTAAGAACAGGAACCATGGGGGGGGGACTATATAAGTAACCTTCATAACTGCTTTAATATCACAAGATATAAATATAACATCTGCAAGGAATTCATTTGACTGCCACTACCTTATGCACTACTGAGATGTTTTACAAACCTGGGTCTTAACTCGTTATGTTTTGCTTTGAGCCACTGATTCCCCCTACTTACTATACCTGCATCCAGTTCTCCTGGGCAGTAGGTGGTGCTAGATGTTCACTGTTCTCCTTAGCATTAATAGCATCTCCTCCAGCAGGCTCTGTACTCTCTGATACAGCTGTTATGGGCTTGTCGTTTTCACAGTGACCTTTCACATGTAGTTCAATGGAAGCAATACCCATGCTGTCGACACAGGCGTCCAATCCTTTCTTAGTGGACCCGCCCAGTTCAGGTCCGTTCGGGTCAGGTTTCTCAGTGGGAGCCATATTGGATGGACACCACTCTTCAATCTCCATCTCACTTTCTTCCAGACCAGCTGGAACCTCTTGGACCTGTTTAGTGACTATGAAAGAACCTTCAGACTTTTCTACCGTAGCACAAACTGAGCTACAGATCGCTTCCTGTGCAACTTCATCTTCCATCGCGATCTCATCAGGGTCCTCGCATACTTTATCATCAGCATGAAGAAGTAGTTTCTCTGGCAGAATGTCGTGTTTCATGTTAAATTCGATATCTTGTCTATCGTTGGTCATGTCGGTCCCAGGGACGTCTGGTTCCATTTCATGGTCATTGGTAGCAGCAGCTACTGACAGTTCATCTTGGCTCATGTTCAAGTTTTTCCCAATGGTAGGTCTTACCAGTGTTTGTCCAACTCCTGGTGATATATCTTCTAACAGGTTAATGTGATGCTCTGAAACCACTTGTTCAGTAGTTCCTTTGTTATCCATGATTACAAACCCATCATTTTCCTCTAATATGGCTTTCTCCAGAACATCTCTATTTCCTGTAGAGGATTCATCTGTGGTATCACCGTCTTTCATCAATGCAGTGCACTTATTCATGTTATTTTTTTGTTGTTGTTTTTCTGCTTCTCCTGGTGTTCTTTTATCTTCAATCACTGCCGCACTATTGTTCTCCTTGTTTTTAAAAACCTCTTCATTTTCTTGACATGCGGGTCTGGTAGTTCCTTCATGTTCCATTGGTGTGGTACCATCATTCTCAGACACTGGGTCATGCAGGTGCTGTGCACATTTATTTCCCTTAAGAGGTCCTTCTTCCCTCTCTCTTCCTATAAGACCCTGCCTACAGTGCTGTCCATCAAAGGGGAATCTCCTCTTCCTGTCTCCTAGGCCACACATACCCATTCTTCTTCTTAATCTTTTCTTTACCCGAGGCTCCAACGTTTCAGTCACTTCAGTAGCCTGCAACTGCATCTCACTATTAAAACACCTTTCCACTAAATGCTCTAGTATTGTACCTGACAAAATTTCAGGATCATCATCTCTGGCCTTTGGATCCATCTTAGTCTCTTCTATTTCTTGAAAAAGCACACCATCTTCATTCACGTCCAGGGAACGTTCATGGGAAGGGTTTGGCGAGCTGTGGTCTTCGTGAGATGTCTGTGGTTCAGGACTAGAGGTTGTTTTGGTCGCATTCTCCACCTCGTCCAATTCCCCAAGGAGTTTAATCACAGGCTCTTCCAAATCTGGCTGGTCCTGGGGCTCATTTTTGATATCAGCACTATGTTCTTCAATCTCCATTTCGGTTACATTGTCTTGTTTCACTTCAGGGAGGATGTCAATTAGGGCTGTGTCAATTTCATGAAGACTGGCAGACTCCAACGACAATTCTGTAGATGGTAATCCGTCACTTACTGCATCGCCTTGTGTCACGTCCGAGAGGACCACAACAGGAGCTGAAACAGCGTCATGCTCAACCGCACTGATGGATACCTCTTTGTCTGAGTCTTTCAATTGGACCGTTTCACATTCAGGCTCTTTAACCATGTTGAAATGTGGTTCAGTTCCACAGCTGGAGTTCATCATGTCTGCAATCTAAAAGAATTGTGGAAACAAACCGTTGGGAGAGATGAACTGATTTTTTCATCAATAATTAAGACAGTTGAATGATTCTTATTGGCACAACAAATGATGTTTCATTCCTTTTTCACACTGTGCGATCACAGACGTCTTTTTAGATCGCACCACCAAAATCCACCTGGAAAATCGCAGAGTATAAACCCAGCTCAACTGTTTTTTTTTGAAAACCCGAACTTACGCAGAACGACCTACCAAGCTGCATCCTATATGTTGTGGTTCTTGTGTATCACCAGCTGTGGTGCTTTCTGAACTTTCCTGACGTCCTGCCATCACTTCTCTTCGATGAGGGCGAGGTTTGAACTCTGACAGAATGAAGAGATCACCGTACAATTAGGTATATTAAGATTAGGGTGGGTGCAGATAAAATGGATGTTAAACGGATTTCTGATTTCCGTTGCAGAAAACGACTCGAATTGTCGAATTCGGAAAAAATCGCACGAAATAGTCCTGCGCACGAGACCTTGTAGCCATACTCATGTTTGATGCGCGTCAATCGAAGAGGGCTCTGGATGAACGCGTGTTGCGATGGCGTCACGTGACGCGTCACGTGACGCGTCACGGCCCGGATCTGCAGGAAACCTGCGGTGATTTTCAAAAAAAAAAAAAAAAAAAAAAGAATTGCATGCTGCTCAGAACATCGCGTTATAAGTTCGCGTTAATTCCCGCGATTGCGAAATCACGGAATCCTGTTGGGACCGTGGAGTTTATAGAGCCGACGCACGCACCTGTCTAAAAAGTCATCGGAAAAATAAAGACACTCGTCAAAGAAAAAAAAAAAAACCCACGTCCGTCCTCACGAAGCTCAGAAGATGGATGGAAGAGAAATGATGCGTGTACACACTCATGTGAAGGTTCTACTTCTGTTTTTAGGTTACTTACCTTGTCATAAAACAGCTTTGGGGGGGGGGTACAAAAACAGACTACAGTAGTACACTTACACCTTCACGTTAGGTCTTTAAACGCGTCGTTGTTCCTCAGAGTGGGTGAAACGTGGCGAGCTCTTTTTACGCGGGAAAAGGCTGGGAGACTGCGCGCGCGCTCGCTTTCTCGTCCCCTTGCTGACTAGCTAGGCAACCACGCACTTTAATGATTCTATTTGTTTTTACCACTGATTAAGCGTTTACTTTACCGCTATTAAAGTAATTTTAACAAAAAGACACACACATACAACAACAAATTACCGTCGCGAGTCGACTACCACACAGTTTTTTTTTGTTTTTCCTGTCAGAGTCTGTAAAGTTTGAAATGACCAGTACAGAACAAACACGATAGGAATCGATTCTTTTAAAAAAAGAGTCGATTCCTTGATTCCAGACATTTTTGACGTTACTGCACAAACCGCGTAAAATTTAT
>JAOUWY010000045.1:16916650-16928949 GCA_025728095.1 Prietella phreatophila | reverse complement strand
CACAAGGCGGGGTACACCCTGGACAGGGTGCCAGTCCATCACAGGGCACAATCACATACACACTCATACACCCATTCGTACACTACAGACACTTTAGACACGCCAATCGGCCTACCATGCATGTGTTTGGACTGGGGGAGGAAACCGGAGTACCCGGAGGAAACCCCTGCTGCACTGGGAGGACATGCGAACCCCGGAGGTAAACCTACTAACCACTTTATTTAATCTTGTTTATTTATTTAAAATGTTATATTTAACAGAATGTCGCTAACCGCTCCTCTCATCACGCGCCGTGGTTCAGAGCACACAAGCGCTGATTTCACGTCTTTTGTTTTTTCAACCCTATGCTCTCCACTCCTGTCCTGTCATTGGCCTGTTACCTAACGTGTGCACCTGTCCGCAGTTCAGCCCTCGATTCGTTGGTCTATTTCTGCTCTCCCACACCTGTCGTGTCTCATCGTCTCATGGTTGCTTTAGTTGTTTTATTTGATTTTTTTTTTTGGCAGTTTGCATGGCCATGAACCTTGGAAGTTCACGTTTTTTCCCCTTTGTCAACCTAAAGCACACCAAGAAAACTGTTTCGTTTCATGAAATACTGGCGCATTGCGTTGCGTCATCAGAGCAGCACCGTTTTACCGCTCAGTAGCACATTTATCTCCACCCGGTGTTGAGCTCAGGCTCATTTCGCGCACAGAGAAAGGGTGCTAACGAGCACGCGGTGGCGAAACGTCTCCGGTTGCGCTACAAACGTTCCTGCTGAACGGGATGTTCATAGAGAAGTCCAAATTGGAGGAAAACGATGTGTTGTGCAAAGCGCGATGTAAAGATCGCAGCGCCGGTGGTGTTGGATGTTAAAATGAAGATGGAAAGAACAGTCTGGAGAGTATTTTACAAAAACAAAGGAGCTTTGATGCTTACCTACAAGACCTTGTCAGGAACAGCACCCTCCTACCTCAACTCTCTCCTGAAGGTGTAAGTTCCCTCAGGCAGTCTGCGATCTATTAACGACCTACGCCTAGTAGTACCTACTCAGTGTGGCTCAAGATCCCTTTCCAGAACCTTCACACTAACTGTCCCTCAGTGGTGGAATGAACTTCCAACCTCAATCTGGACCACAGAATCTCTCACTATCTTCAAAACACAGCTAAAGACCCACCTCTTCCGTGAACACCTAACCAACCCATAAAAAAATAAATAAAATAAAACCTTACTCTGGCACTTACACCGCACACTTTGCTTCTTCTCGAACTCAATGAATAGATCTCGCATGGTGGCACTTCCACCTTGGTAAGTCACTTTGTTTAAAATTGTACGCGAAATGAATAAAGAGTGTGGAAAATATATTTTCTTTTCTTAGGGGTTCGGAGCGACTCTGTTTCTATTTATCTATCTATCTATTTATTTATTTATTTATTTATTTTAACCAGTTCTCCATAACCAGTCTCCATACTTCCCTTTGTCTCATTTGTCTTGATTACGTTCCGTGTTTTCCCCGTGTCCTGGTCAGCGTTTTCATTCTATGCTCATGTTTAGGTTTCTGGTCATGGATTATCCCCATCTGATGCAGTCTGTCTGTTCTCTGAAACCCCGGATTTGCTCCATTAAACAACAGGACGCGCCGCTTTCGTCCTGCCTCCCACCCACGCATTTTACACACCTATCAATTTACATAAAGACGACAAGTTACTAACAGCAGAAGAGAGAAAAAAACAGAACAAGGATAACAGAAATACAATCTATACACAAGAAATATAAAAGGAAAACAACCCCAATGACAAATACAACAACGACAACGGTTCTGTAGCATTCATAATATTGTCTTAAACGTTTAGGTTTTTCTTGTTATCTTCCTTAAGGTGCTGATCAGTGATGCGTATCGTTACACTTGCAGTACTGGGGTGTGTGTATCGTGTGGAGTTTTCCGACGAGCTTCTCTGGCGTTATTCATGATGAAGTGTTAAAGATTCTTTACAGGAACGCGCTGAGGGACATCAGACACTTTTTAATCTCACGACCAATCGGATCGCAGCTCGGTGGGCAAGCGAGGAAAACCACGAACACGGAGGACAGCGGAGGGACAAATAAATCGGCCTCGTTACGGAGTGAATGTGAGATTTACTATGCGTTCCACCAGAGATATTTTAACGTCGGAATGCAACTAGAGATAATAAATGGTCACTGCTGGAATGTTTACTGGTTTCTGAGAACCCGCGTCCAATAATGGCTGCATACGGTGGCGTAAACCAGTGGATATCAATCTGTCCACAGACTCCCTCAGTGGATAATGAATTATTATGTAATTTATTGAGTATTTATTGGGTTCTCCTCATTATTGACCTTCATGACTCAATAATTCTTACCACATATTGTATCCGTTGTGAAATTTGGTACACAGATAGAGGACCGTTTGAACTGTTACTACGCCAGGTTTGGAGTGACTAACTCAATCCCTCTAGCACCACCAACTGTCCAAATTTGCTCTCACGCTTATGTTGAAAACGTCGTAGAAATTCGTCATTCTCTCTGAGTGCTTGGCTCGAGACGATTCGAACGCACCCTATGACGTCGTTTTCCATCATGAAAACTTTTCCGCCATTTGTCATTTTCTGAAAAACCTACTTTTTCCCCCCAAACTCATCCAAGTCCGTTTGGAATTCATGGAATTTTGATACGCCGTACCGCTTTCGAATGGCAGTTCGACGAATTCGCCAACGCGCACGCCAAAATGGATGTGAGGGTACATCTCCGCAACGCTTTGAGGGATTTTGACGAAACTTGGTACGTGTCATTGGCATTAGGCCCTGAGATTACGTGCAACGTGTCGGCACACAGCCCCCTACTGGTCAGGAGATAGCAAAAACTGCTTTTAGGCTTATAAATCTTGAATGCTTTCCTATCAGGCTCAGATAACTATCATGCCCAGATGCCACCTGAGCAGTTTCAGTGCAGCGCCACATACTAGACAAAATGTCTAGTAGCTATTTTTAATGAACGCGTACTTTTTCTAACTCCTCATACACTGCTGATTGGACTCTAGCCAAAAACATGTCACAAAGCTTCTTTTGCCGCTCATGGTGCCGATAATTGGCTTGAACCCGGTATTGCTGCTTGCAGCTATGTTTTTTGTGTTTGTTTTTCTCAATTCCCACCGAGTCACTCGATTTCGTTGAGAAACTAGTGGAGGGAGATGGACGAGAGAAATTTGTCCATTTTTATTGCTGAGCTCCTACGCTAACAAAACAAACCATTACATCAGCACGTACACTTCACTCGTGTAAATCTGGCTGGTTTGGCTGCAGTAACATTTCAAAATAGCAGCACACAAAAATTCCTTCTTTGTAGATATATTTTACGTAGCAATAATATTCCTTTGTAAAATGAATGAATGAAACAGAAGAGGAAATTTAGTGAGCTCCTCTCACGAACGTATTTATGATCACGCTTTGGAAACTCTTTGTTGTGCGATGATATTCTGCCTAGTTATTTGGGAGCAGGAGCGTTTGAATTTCTAAACTTTCCACTCACATGTTTTAAAATTTAAATTACATTCATAAAATTCGATCCATCCAATCATCTTCTATACCGCTTATCCTACAGGGTTGTGGGGAACCTGGAGCCTATCCCAGGGAGTACGGGGCACAAGGAGGGGTACACCCTGGACAGGGTGCCAGTCCATCACAGGGCACAATCACATACACACTCACACACCCATTAATACACTACGGACACTTTAGACACGCAAATCAGTCTACCATGCATGTGTTTGGACTGGAGGAGGAAACCGGAGTACCCGGAGGAAACCCCCGCAACACGGGGAGAACATGCACACTCCACACACAGTGCGCCGCAAAAAATAAATCTAATCTTTATTATTAACAACGATAATACTGGCTAGTGAGCTTCTACTAATGAGCACTGATAAGAGCGTTGTTCTAGTTAGTGTATGTATCGCGTGAGTCGCTTCAGTAAGAAAGAAAGAAAGAAAGAAAGAATGAACGAAAGAAAAAAAAAGAAAGAAAAAACGCCTGGTATGAAAGCAGCCCTAATTTGTTACCATCCAGTGCAACATCACTGCGCAGTCCACACGCAAACCATCACTCAGGTTCAGGTTAACTTATAGAGATTATTACATTATTACAATATCATATGAAAGCACAGCTTAAGAAAAACTATTAGTTTACTCTCTCCACACCGTATGCCCTTTGACCCTGTGACATCACACAGAGTGTGTTTCATCCAGGTGCTTATGGGATTCACCACAGATGCCTTCCTGTGTAGTTCGGGGGAGCCGTGGGAATCTGTGAGACAGGAAGGCAAATAAATAAATGAATGAATTAATAGCGCGTTCTGTAAAAGTGTGTGTGTGTGTGTGTGTGTGTGTGTGTGTGTGTGTGTGTGTGAGTGTGTGTGAGTGTGTGTGAGTCAACTCCGTGTCACATATTCACCGTTCCTCCGTTCATGAGCAGGGCCATCTCTGTGGGCTGGTACACGTGGCTTCGGAATTGAGGTGTGGGTCGTATTACTGTAGCGTGGTAACCTCCGGCCTGCATGCCTATCTCACACACACACACACACACACACACACACACACACACACAGAGTATTATAGTCACCCAATGTCATGTCTGAACTCATTTTACTAACACCGAACTGGCGATGAAACAGAACAATTTCACATTATAAAACACATTATTAAAAACGTTCTTTAATAAAGTGTTACTCAAGTTTCAGGAAGGCAATCAGCCACGCGTGTGTGAGCGTTACAACACACGCCAACAAAAAGCGATATGTTCAAATCCAACGTTTAGTAACTAATGGAATTCATCATCGACAATGTATTCGCAAGAAACAATTCCTCCACCATGCAGCGGGCAGTAGTCTGTTAACGCTAAACCTCGGTTGCTAAGCGACATAACCGAGAAAGATCCGAGTATTCTGGCACGGCTATGATTTGGGCGTAGTTCAGTATAACGGCACGATTGTGAGCGCGATGCTATTTTCATACCACAGGTTTATAAACAAGAAATGAAGTGAATATTTCGGACACGACGTGGACAAATCATTCGGTTTCGTTTTTTTCCCGTGTTTTGCTCCGCCAATGGAAACAGATCCCAAAGAAGCTCCCCTCACTTTATAGCCTGTTGACCAGCTAGCTAGCTAGATCACACGGATTGGTCTGTCTCCACAGAGTCTCATCCCATTCCGTCCATCTGGTCTTCGTCTCGTCGTCTCACGGCCCGTCCAGTTGAGAGTCGGGACTCTGACCCCCGGACTGCGCTTTCTTCACTACTCCAAGGACCTCTGGACTTGGTGGTGGCATTGCCCCAGTTTTTACAAACAAATTCAAATACAGGATCCTGCCCGTAGACACGTGCCCGTGAGATGTTGAGATGTTGGGTCCTGTTGCTTGTGCTCTGGTGTACAGGTGCCCCAAACTTCACATTGGATATCAGTTCCTCTCTGATGTTGTGTCTCGCTGTTATGATAGATAGCTGATTCTTGGGGATTTTAACATTCATCTCTGATGCCCAGTTAAACCTGTGGTAAAAGATTTTTTTTTTTTTTTTTATGTCTTCTAGAATGCCTGAATTTTGTGCAGTTCGTCTCTGGTCCTATCCTCATAATTTAGGTCTTACGCTAGATCTTGTTACATCTTCTGGGCTTCCTGTAACTGATCTCGAGGTTGTCGATTCTGGTATTTCTGACCATCATTCAGTTGCGTGTTCAGTCTCTGAACATCTCTCGTGCCCTCCACGCCTCTTCAGATTATTATATCTGGCTTTACACTTTACAGATGCTTTTAAGAATGATATGGACACCGTGGAGCTGGTTATGGTTTTAACAATACGGTCCCTCTTACTTTAGACACTGTCGCGCCAGGAGAGTTAAAAGGGAAAGATACTCTTCAGCCTTGGCTCAACGACTGTCCCCGAGCTCTTAGACGAGAGTGCAGAACGATGGGGCGAAAATGAAGGAAAGGCAAATTGCTGGTTATCAGAGGCAAAATCAATCAATCTCTCTTAATTAATATCTGTGAATGCAATTAGGCCCAAAGTATTTAGTCTAATGCTAATGATTCTGTGTTAAATCCTTCCCGGGCTCGGGTCCTGTGATGAGTTTCTCAATTTTTTCTTCTTTTGTTATGCCTTCAAAATTGGATCCTAGTTACTAGTATCAGCTAGTTTTAAACATGCAACTGTGCAGCCTTTGCTTTAAAAACCTCAGCTTGATCCAGCTTTACACAATAATTATAGGCCTATTACCAAATTGCCTGTTATCCTAAAGTTGCTGGAAAACGTTGAACTACACTCTCATTTGAATTCTTTAAATATCCTAGACCAGTTCCTGTCAGGCTTTAGATCCTTACACCGCACTGAATCTGCCTTGGTAAAGGTCTCTAATGATATTTTGATTTCACTTGACTCTGGTACGTGTGCTGTGTTGGTTCTATTGGAGCTGCTTTTGATACCATTGACCATAGTATTCTTTTAAATTGTGGCAGTGGTTAAAGGCTCTGGGTTACTGATCAGAAGGTCAGGAGTTCAAGCCCCAGCACTGCTAAGCTACGACTGTTGGGCCCTTGGACAAGGCCCTTAACCCTCAATTAAAAAAAATAAAATAAATCACATACAGTCTGTGGTTGGCACGCAGAGCCTGGCTTTGCAGTGGTTTGGCTCTCATCTGAAATATAGGCCTTTTTCTGTAAACATAGGGAATTTCTCTTTTTCCTTTTCGCCCTTATCGTGTGGTGTACCTCAGGGTTCCATCTTGGGTCCTTTGCTGTTCTCCCTTTCTATGCTCCACCTAGGTTCTATGTTTTAGAACTATAATATTTCCTATCACTGCTATGCTGATGATACCCAATTATATTTGCCAGTTAGGGCAAATGGCAGCACCCCCGTTGGATCCATTTTTAAATGTCTCGAGGACATAAAATGTTGGATGCCTACTTATTCCCTTCAGTGAAATGAAAGTAAAGCTGAGGTAATTATTTTGGGCTCACCCACTGTTTCCTCTGTTCTTGAGGCCCAGTTAAGGTCGGTTTTCCTTCAATGCACGTTAATATGTCAAAGATCTTGGAGTTATTTTTGACTCACATCTACAATTCGATAAACAAATCAGTGGTGTTGTTAGGGGAAGTTTCATTTAAGGTCTATTAGAGTTTCTCTCTACAAAAGGCCTACAGACTGTGATTCATTCTCTTGATTCAACAAGGTTGGACTACGGTAACGCTCTGTACGTTGGCCTTCCTCGATCTGTCTTCTCTCGCCTGCAGCTTGTGCAGAATGCAGCAGCTAGATTTTTAGCAGGGTATTATTTCCCATGTTTTGGCATCTCTTCACTGGCTTCCTGTCAAGTTTAGAATTCAGTTTACAATTCTTATTTACGTATACAAAGCTCTTTCTGGTCTTACTCCACAGTACAGAACACTAAGGTCCTGTAATCAACTACTTTTATCTGTCCCCAGTTGTTGTACTAAGACAAAGAGTGGTCGAACCTTTTCTGTGGTTGGTCTCTGGAACAGTCTCCCCTTTAGCTAATTTTTTAATCTTCTCTCAAAACCTATTTTTATTCTTTGTCTTGTGATCTTTGGATCAACTGCTGTTGTTTTTTGTAAACGTGCTTTATAAATGAAATTGGACTTGACTTGACTGGGACATTCGCATGAATCGGTGGTTCAGGTGAAAATGGCGTGCGTCCCTGCTTCCTTTTCTTCTTCATCTGACACATGTTCATATCTTAAGTCAAGAGGTTACATTCAGAAAAACTGTATCTAGCTGGTGACATCGCTAACTCTACTATAGTAACCGTTGGACTGTTGGAATCGGAACTTTTGGAACGCCGCTCATCCGATCAAACTAGTGGACTGGATCTAACTGTTGTATACAATGCCTTTGAAAGTGAACAATCGGATTTGAGAGATAATTCACATCACATCGCTTAACTGAAGCCAAGCTTAGATTCTATCTTACTAACGTATTATTTTGTTGCCATCGACAAACAACAATCACCGCTGTTACTAGAACTTGAGGTTCCTCAGGGTTCGGTCCTCAGCCCTCCTCTTTAACATCTTTACATGTTAAGCTTATGTCCTGTTGGTTTTTTTTTACTGTTATGATACACAGATTTATGTCAGTATGGAATCTACCACATCCCTGCCACTTCTGGCCTGTCTTCTATTGCGCATTCCTGACATGTGACTATGGATAAACACCAAAAACTCCAAAAACCTTTGAATGATTGACCTCAAGTCGTTAATCTCCAGATGTCTGGAGCACTCGACCTCTGTGGCACTTTTGAATCCCACTTTAGAGCACTCACCATAAATAATAAATGTGATTTTTCATCTTCGTTATTGTTTGGACAGATACGGTTTGGGGGAAGTGGTAGCTCAGTGGTTAAGATGCTGGACTATTGATTGGAAGGCCAGGATTCCAAGCACCCTTGAGCAATGCCCTTAACCCTCAGCCGTATAAATGTGATAGATGTAAGTCACTCTGGATAAAGGCGTCTGCCAAAAAAACTCGGCGGAATCCTGGGCAGACTGATAAATGTTTACATTCTCATCCCTGATTAAAGCTCATCTTTGCAGTAAAGCTTATCACTTTCACAATTTACAGATTAATTAACAAACTGGCAAATTTAGTGAAGGAGCACCGATGGTATCCAAGTAATCTGGCTTTTGTAATTGCCGGAAACAAGAGTTACATGCTCATGCTAAAATAATGTGACGTGCACAAACGCATGATTTTACCTGTGCTGTGCTCCTCTATGGAAAACGTCTGTCTTTCCGTGTATGCCGCTCTGTGATTGGCTGGCAGCTCATCATCATCGCGGTAACCATGTGAAGACTGCGGTTGCCGTGCATCGTAGTAATCCTGGCACCCTTCATCGCCCCTCTGACTGGTCAGTCGCAGACACAGGTGGGCTTCTGGGATAGCATGGAAGAGCAGCAGTGCCCATCCCTCCATTACTAAGGCTATGGCCAGAGCGGGTTCTTCACCGTCTGTCTCACTGGTCGTGGCGCTCTTTCCAGGAGCGTTACCGTAGAGGTAAAACCCGAGCCATGCAGCCCATACGAGGAGGGAGACGAGACAGGAGAGGAAAAGCCAGACACCATTACAGCTCCACTGGCGTCTCTTCTTCCTGGCTGCGTCATCTAAATGCCTTGCGCCACACAGAAGGACTGTGAGCGAGACCGTTGTCGATGTGAGGAGCAGTGCCAGCGCGTAGCCGCACACTAGTGCAAAGTCCAGTGGTGGGTAATGACAGGCGCTGTGGCCCTCGCGCGCCACCGTCAGCAACAGCCACTCTCCGCTGATGACTCCCTGCACCAGCGCAATTCCCAACGCCAGCACCGAGAGCGAGCCACCTGGCGGGCTGCGTTCCCCTGTCGCGAGCTTCCGTAGCCTCAGTGCCTGGACCAACAGGCACGAGAAACACAGAGCGAAGAGTGAGCTCCACAGCCCACGGCGCAACATGCACACCGTCTCACCGTGTCCCACCATGAACGCCAGAGACAGGCAGAACAGACCCACCGTACTCAGCAGCAGCAGCAGGAGAGGGCCTACACCACTACGCCGCTCTGGCTCAGTCACCATTTTCAGCTTCGAGAGGAGAACTGCGAAAAGAACAAGAGCCGAAACGGCGCCACCACATGCCACGGCCTCTAAAACAACCCCCCACACAGACTCGAGGTCACACAGAAGCCGGTAAGATGGATGGACACCTGAGCCACACCCTTTGGGAGGGGGCGGAGATTCTAGAAGAGATGCACCCGCACCGCAGACGAGCAGAGAGAGGAGGACGGTGAGGGTGGGAATTATCGCCATGGCTGCAGGGGAGAGAAAAAGAAAAAAAGTTTCACATGCAGATTATTTTGAAGCTATATAACTGATATGTAGCACACTGTATCCTTTGGCTTAAGTTACAGTTTCTAAGACGGCACTGCCATTGATCAAACCATAAAGTATGGAAATATAAAAAGGCACATAGAGCAGAGAACTACCACGAAGAGCAGAGACACTGATAATCCTGTGGATGAAAACAACTCGAACAAGCAGAAGGACCACAACCCGTCAAATTACAGCCAAGTGTCTCCCTGTTGTGCAGAACGTCATGTCAGAATGTACCACTTAAAAACGGCTCCAGCAGTAGAAGACCACGACACATGGCCCTGTTGGCAACAAAAAACGAAATCTTTCCAGTGAGCTCAAAACTGGACCTCTGAAGATAAAAAGTAAAACGCCTGATTAGATACATCAGGTTCTTTTTATTTCAAGTTGGCGAAAGCAAAGTGTGTCCATGGAGCCATCCTGACTGGTGCCAAGAATACAAGCTGGGGACAGTGTGTCTGTGTGGAAAATGTTTTCCTGGCACACATTTGATACTCGGACAGAGTGCCCGATGTGACCTCCTCGGAATAAAGTCTATAGGGTGGGGGATGGATGGGTACGACCTGTCAAAGGGCCTAAAATAACTACTAGTGCCCCTGCTGAACCGCAAGGCACGTCCAGCATAATAATACACCAGGTCACATGACATGTAGACGGTTCCAAGACTCATAGCAGAGTCCCTGAAACTCGACCCCATCGAGTAACAGAAAAGTGCCCTGTCGGATCATGTCAGATTGCACGCTTGAATCTCGATGATGAGTCCAAGAAAAGAAAATTGGTGGTGGGAGGGATTGCATTGCTGCGTTACTTGCTCTCTTCCCTGCTGAAAAAAAACTCCAATAGAAACTGTAATGGCTTTAATCAGGGGCGTCCGATCTAAACCGGAAAGGGCCGGAGTGGGTGCAGCTTTTCATCCCGACCAAGCAGGAGCTGAGTCTATTGAAAGCCAAGATCAACTGATCAGCTGATCAACTGACGGAATGAAAACCCGCTCCCACACCGGCCCTTTGCGAATAAGATTGGACACTCATTAATTTTAATGGTTATAATGGGAATTGTATCGGATTTTAATGGAAACTGGTCATTTCTTGCCTTCTATCGGAGGCATGTCATGTCTAGTGGATACCATTTTGGACTGATAATTGTAATGAATTGATGGTTTGTAATGGTACTTGTAGTGGAAACCATTAGAAACCATTTGTGATGGTTTCTGTTGCTGTTTCAGCAGGGGTTGTCAGTCAGACAACACGCACTTAGGTCTAGTTCGCATTCTTCGATGTGGTATCGGATGTTCGTTTCGGTGCGCATTAGTTGAAATCTGTACGGTATCGGACCGATAAAAAAACAAGCAATATTTGAATATATCTTCCTCTTTGGATTTTCATGCATGAGAGATGCATCCAGAGCTTGTCTCCTAACGAACAAAAGATCTCCGTGCTGAAAAGACCCCCACAGAAAACGATCACAGAAATGCTAATGGTTTCCACTACAAATAATACTACACGCCATCAGCTATTAACCATCATTAAAACCATTATCAAATGGTATGTCATAGTAGGACGGTGTTCTGTTCGGTTTACTCTTACATAAGAACTGCATCTTGTATTGATTTACAATTGCTTAAAGGAAGTCCAGTTGCCACCTACAGGCCATTAGGTGAAATGCAGGCAGTTAGGTCAAGAACATGCAAACTCCAAGGGCCTTTATTAAAGTACCATCCATCCATCCATCTTGAACCGCTTATTCCTGCTTCGGGGTCACGGGGAACCTGGAGCCTATCCCAGGAAGCGTACCACTTTTTATAATTACGCAAAAACCGTAAAGATAATCACTATAATAAGGAGAAAATATTTAAAAACCATCAACAAAAACGTCAACTTTTCTCTGGCTCGTTCACGAAAATAATCATAACTGAAAAGGTTCCTGACCTCTCCAGTAGACAAACCATACCACCAATAGAAGGCAACACGTGACCAGTAGAGACCCACAGGGACCCATTAAAACCAATACAACTCCCATTAAAACCATTATGAGGGTTTCCACTGTTTTGTTGTTGTTGTTGTTGACTTGTGCATGAACATGTCTTCCTGCTCATCCTCTCCTGACCTCCGGAACGGACGGATGATGTCATACTCTTTTGTTTTGTCTCACGCTCCAAGAGGCCTCCCGGTTGCGCTAGGCCAACGGGTTTCTATGACAACCGGAGACATGCGTGGGATGCTCGACACGGAAGTGAGGCGAGTTTATATAAGGAGCGATTACCGTGACAACCGCGCGCACACGCACACACGGCATTGCAGCAGTACAATTGCTTTTGTAATAAGCTAACGGTTTAAGACCCCCCTCTCTCTCCCTCTCTCTCTCTCTCTCTCTCCCTCTCCCTCTCTCTCTTGCACATGTTTT
>JAOUWY010000045.1:16731322-16742715 GCA_025728095.1 Prietella phreatophila | reverse complement strand
ATTGTAGCAGTGTCATTTCTTCAGTGTTGTCACATGAAAAGATATCATCAAATATATATATATATATATATATATATGGAGGGATATGGATATGCATAGTTGGATTCTGCACTTGTCAAGGCTCATCATGACAACGCTCTTTTTCACAATCAGCATTTGTGTTTTTAACTGCTGTCCCTCGTGTTTCAGAGTCACCAGGTTGCTCCCCTTAAAATGGACATTCTCACCTGTGTATCCAGTTACTTTAAATTCTTACTGGGCATATTTTGCTTTTGACTTTTAGGGTTTTCTAGTCTGCCATAGACAAGAGAATAACTTGTGCACCAAGTTATCTAATTTGAATCCAAGTATTGTCTCGTTTACAATCAGTGGTACAATCGATTCAGCTTTGTCTAATGTGCTGGTCTGTACAGAATCGACAACAAATTCCTCTGGCTTTTCTTCAACTGCATGCACTATTTTTTCCTTTGCAAACATTTTGCAAAATGATTATTTTTTCCACCGCTGTTGCAGATTTTTCCATAAGCTGGACATGATCTTGGCGTGTGCGCCTTCACATCTCCGGCATTTACGGTTTGGAGTTTTCACCCTTTGCTGCTTTTGCTTTGTGGACTCTTTTATGTGCTGCTCCTCTTTTTTATAGCATGCATCACAGCCTCATCTCTATGCAGTTCTTTGGCTTGTACATGAGCTATATCAGCAGCTCTACATATTGACAGATTTCTCACAGTGTCACAGCTGGTTCACATAACAGTCTGAGACCATTGTCAAGAGTCCCACAGACTCTTCGGTCTCTCACTAGTGAATCTCTTAAATCTCCAAATTCTAAGTAAAGTCTTACTCAGAGTGTGCAGTTCAGCAAGGTACTGATCAAAATCCACTCTATAACACTAAGTGTTCTTATTTGCACTGTCAAGTCAAAAACTAGTGAAATGTTTCCAGTTATCAGAAAGATTACCACGGAGCTGCATGGTTGTTGGTGGATTTAACTTCTCCTTTACAAGAAAACCTCAAAATGATCTTATTTTGTTACAACACTGACTCTCCGAACTGCTTTTGCGTGCATCTGTGCTCTGCTCTCCTGTACCTAGCTCACCTGCGCTCGTACCTCTGGCAGCTCACATGTGCATGCTCATGACACCTCATGCTGCCCATGGGTCTGTCATCAGTAGCATTTTTTTTCTTTTCAGCTATGTTATTTTACTTAAATTGTAGCACATGCACAACATCTGGTACCCTTCTCCAAAATGTCCGGTCGATAACACAGAACCAGAACCAAAATAATGTGTTATCAGGCATAACATCACACACACTATAATGTATTAACAATTAATATGCTAATAACTTTCTCAGGGCATCTATGTTTGTGTTTATTTATCATTGCCATAACAACAACCTGAGGTTGTGAATCACCTGCAGTGCACATTTTCTTTAGATTTTTGATTTGTTCTTATACATTACCTTCCACAAAGTCATTGGCAAAATTCAGAATATTTGTCAGTGCCATGAGAATCAGAACATCAATCTGAGCATGGTTGTTGATTTCCATGTGGTAGTTCTTCACAGGGAAGATGTAGTTCACTGGAACACCCAGATTGACACTGCACGTCTCCATCTAGAAAGACAGACACTGAGAATAACCTGCATGAACCTGTAGTAATCATGTTATATTTCAGGGCACTGAGTCAGTGGCTAAGTTTCTGTACTTGAGACTTGCACATTTGTGAGAGTTCAGCTGAACGAGGTCCTTGTACTTACCTTCTCTTTGATTTTCTTGCTCCAGTAGATCATTTTCAGGTTCTGTTTTACAAGTGGACATGCAGCATCCACCCTGGACATGATGACAACTACAGGAATCCCTGTCATGATGCAGGACATTTAAAATGTGTTCATGGACTGATTATTTCATTATAGATTTAGATAAATTATTTTAAATTTTGTAATATATCAGCAATTTATTGCGAATGAATGATTGTAAAAAAAAAACAACAACAGGATGATGACTCACCTAATCCGCGTGTTTTTTTCAGAATTTCTTTCATTTTACTATTGACTTCATCAGGCATGTAGTCGATTGTGTCTGCTGGTAGGACAAGCACCAGACAGTGGACTTTGTCATTTAGACTCGGGGTTTGGTTAAAGTCATCACTTTCATCAGTCAGCTCATTCAAAGGATCAAACTGAAAATAAAAACATGACACTGTTATAACACTGCACTGTAGTACACTAAAACATCTGTGTTAAGAGGGTCAAAACTTTTGCTAAATATATATTTCAACCAGCAATGCGATCATGGATAAGTGTATGGACTTCCCAACACCTGCTGGTCCAACAACTAAAATCCTGAGATGGTCAACACCGTTTGACCGAAACGCCCTCAGTGTCTGTAGCATTGGTTCTCTATCACTACAGGAAAGTCAAAAGGAGACATTAGATAAATAAAGTTGTTGGTTTTTTTTTTGTTTATCAAAATGTAATACAGTAAATTTTGTGTAAGTAACACAAAAAATGTGTAAAGTTATGTTATGCTTATTTTTGGAAATTTTTAAAAATTCATTAGTGAATGAAAGGAGTAAGCAGAGAAATTAATGTATTTAATTGCTATTGCTGCATAGCTGCCTGACCTGTACAGTAGCAACATGTTTTAGAAACATCAGAAACGTTAAGAGGAAAGATTGAAGATGACAGATGACAGCAGAGCCGTATTTCTGTCTGTAGTAGGACCAAAGACCATTTATCTGTTAAAGACTCGGTAGCTCTTAGAAAAGAGGGTGAAAATGCTTGCAGGTTTGTTGAAAGTTCTGAGAGACTTTTATACAGCCAAGAAGAATGTTATTGGACATTTCGAAACCGACGAGAACAGATATAAGAGTCTTTTGCAGACTACATAGCTAGTTTGAAAAGATTAGTGCAAACAAGCAATTTTAGTGCCGATCTGGAAGATCAACTGTGAGACTGGTTTGCGTGTAGCATGACTAATAAAGAATTGCAAGGTGTAAGAAGTTACAGACTGCCTCTCAGAAGATTCCACCCCGAACTGTGTTAGGGTAAGCTTGTTCCACAAAAAGGTAGAATTATCAAAGCTACAATTTATCTGGGTCTCAGCAATATGTGTATAATACCATTTAAAATGACATTCATACAGTTATAGCATGGGAGCGGCAGTGGTACATCAAGAAACATCCCTGAACAAAGGGCTACGTGACCATAATTAGCATTCAGAAAGAAATTTTTCTCGATAATTCCATCACCTCACCATTTGGGGTCACACCTGTAACAACATCCGTACTGTGAGAACTGAAAGTGATCACATCAAATGTTATCCGTAATTTACATTTAGAATGAAACTTCATTTACATTACATATAGAAATCCTGGTTTGAAACAGTAGAAAATGTGTGTGTTGACATCATTCGGAGTTCACTTTGACTCCGACGAAGCCGAAGTGCTTCAGGTACTTTGTTACTGACACGCTGTAATGAAGTTATTCTCCTTTGAGATCTTCGACATCCTCTTCATTTTTCTTACAGAGGCAAACGGTTAAATGCCCCAGTGATGATGGATGAATGTGGGCAAAATTGATCAAGATAATGAACAATTTTGAGTGCACCACCGGTGGACTGCGGCCCATGAATTGTGGACCACCATCAGCTGTGAGCAGAACATATCAACCTGCGAGGAGTTAAACAATGTGATGCCCAAACTTCTCAAATGGAATTGATGAGTCATAAAAGCCTCCAGTGCTGCCAATGTCTGGGAAAGGGACAGAAGAGAATCTAATCTAATTCTATAATAAACCAAGCATGTAAGAGAGAGTGAGAAAGTCTGGTCTTTTATAATAAACCAAAAAGGAGAGTGAGGGAGTCAAAATGTCCAATCTAATGCATTAATCATGCAAATGGACAAATGAAAGTCCAATATAGTACTATTATAAATCACACTGGGGACCAGAAGACTAAGAAAATCCAAACTATGTGACAACAGAGTAATGAGATAATATTTAAGGAATAATTGACTCTGGGCCATTTAATTATTAAAAAAATAATGCACACCCGAGGTAGTAATGCAGCCACGATGTGAAGTGAAGTACCACAGTTATTCTGCAGTTACCTCAAGACATTAATCAGGTGTTTTATTTCATTACATTTTTCAGGTGCTTGTCCCTAAAATGCTCGTGTGGAACTAACTTTTTACGCATTCCATCTGAAGCCTCCGTTGCTAATTCCATTGATAACCAGCTGTTGATATGCAGTTATTGGAGAGAGACAGACAGAGAGAGAGAGAGAGAGAGAGAGAGAGAGAGACAGTTCACAGTTTTTTTCATTTTTACGTTCTACATTTATGGCATTTAGCGGTCACCCTTATCCAGAGCAACTTACATTATCTCATTTATACAACTGAGCGGTTGAGGGTTAAGGGCCTTGCTCAAGGGCCCAACAGTGGTAGCTTGGCAGTGCTGGGGCTTAAACTCCTAACCTTCTGATCAGTAACCCAGAACGTTTAACCACTGAGCCACTACTCTGCCCCATTTCATGCTGATAAATTTCATGCTCATAGATAGTAAAACCTTGTGAACAATTAGGCCTATCAATATTTATTTATTTTAAATATTGATAGGACAAATTGTTCACAAGGTTTTAAATTTTTTATTATTGCAGAAAATACAATGAATAAATAAATATTGATACTTGTTCACAGGCTTCTCAGCTCATTATTGCAACCACACGTTCTCTCTCGTGTTCTCTCTTTCATCTTTCTTGCTCTCGTTCACTCCAGTAGCTAAATATCAATGGCTCAATCCCAAGCTTCACCTCGTGGGTGCATTACAACCTCAGGTGTGCATTCTTTTTTAAATGGTTCAACGGACCGTCGTCAATTATTCCTTAATTATTTCTGGAAAATCTAAATTGTCTCACATTTTGTTTGTTGTTAAATGTGTGTGCCGTGGTGGACAGTAGGCTAGCGTTCCTGTTAGTTCAGTTAATTCTGCGAAGTGATATGGAACAGTAATGCGGTTAAGACCTGACTGGAACTACTTTAGATGTGCATTAACTAAAAAATAATTAGAACATCTGTCAACCAACCAGAATCAAATATTAAACAATTCTGTGGTATAAATTAGAATACCCCAATATTCAAATATATTACAATACCCCAAACAGTAACAGAGTCTAATCTAATACTATAATAAAATAAACCAGGGAATGAGAGAGTCAGAAAGTACAATATCATGCTCTCAGAAACCAGAGGAGTGAGTGAGTCTAATCTATAAGCTACTAATGCATAGTCTACAAGTTATGCATTAATACATTGTCCTGACCTCCACTTCACTCGCCTCCATGGATTGTCAAAAGCTGTAAGAGAAAGCAGACCATTAGCCAGTGTATTTAGTAGAGGTGCATACTACAATATGATGTTTTACTGATCATTTTGCTGTTAGTTTCCTGATTTAACTGAAAATTAAGTTCACAAAGTCCGTAATGGTGAATTTTGTCAATGTCAATTTTTTATAATTAATATATATATATATATATATATATATATACACACACACACACACACACACACACATATACATATATATACATATACATACATATATATATTTAAGATAAAATGCTTTACAACAATAAAATATAATAAAATGCTTTACAACAATAAATACAAAAGCTGAGATAAACAGTCATGTAACAAATATAAAACTCTCTCTATGACTGGTCAAATGCCAAAGAAAAGAAATAGGTTTTTAACTTATAAATAGTTAGGGTAGGAGCAGTTCTAACGTGTAGAGGCAGGCTATTCCAAAGCTTAGGGCTGGCTACAGCGAAACACAATCACCTCTAAGCTTCAATCTAGATCTGGGAACCGTTAATAGCACTTGATCAAATGATCTCAGAGTTCTAGAAGGATCGTGAGCAGATAGAATTGACTGATAGAGATTTATACACTAGTAAGAGGGTCTTAAAATTAATTCTGTAGAGCATTGGAAGCACTGTAGAATAGTACTTCATAAAATTAATAAAATTCATAAAAATATGACAAAGCTTACTTTGATCTGGTGGAGTTGAATACCATAGACCCATGATGACCCTTTCCTGTAAGGGGTACAGTTGGCACAATAATTAAAAGATATAGACTTATGATCATATCTGTACTTCTAAGTGACTTACGGAGATGGAAAGTGTGGTGAATGTTGGTAAGTGGGATAAAGTGTGAAGTTACGCTTCATTTGAGATTATACACTTTCAGATTGCTGACACAGCACTCTTTCTCGTTTAATTCATCAGAACGACTTGTTCACGTCAGTCGATTTGAAAGATGCTTTTTTCCACATAAGCATTTATGTAACTTCCAGTCATTAGAAGAGCTGTTCTGGAGTGGGACCTCTCCATGTTGCTGGAAGCTCTGTCCCAACAGACTTTTGAACCCATGGGGAGATTTCCCCTAAGCTTCTATCCTTGAAGACAGCTTTGCTTCTGGCCCTGGCTTCAACCAAATGTGTCTGTGATTTACATGCACGCTCTGTTCATTCCTGGTGCACTAAATTCTCTCTCAGTGGAGATAAGGTTTTCTTAGGCCCAACCCGGGCTTTATGCCTAAATGCTTCCCAGCATTCACCTGTGAGGTGATTGAGCTGTTCACTTTTCATCCTCTTCCCTTCTCCTCTGCGAAGGATCAGAGGTTGTATGCTCTGTGTCCTGTGTGTACCCTTCAGGCCTACATGGAAGGGACTAGCTTTTTCAGGAGAAGTGACCTGCTCTTCATTTCCTGGCCCCCCTGCACACAGGGAACCCCATTTCTAAGCAATGCCTATCCTATTGGCTTGTGGAAGCTTATGAGTCAAAGGGAGTGCAGCCTCAAGAGGGCCTCGTGGGCTTTCTTTTGGGGAGTCTCATTGCAGGACATCTGTTCTGTTGTAAGCTGGAACAGATGTCCTGCAGAGTGCTATCTCACTCTGTCCTATAAGTGGGCTCGTAGCCTTCCTCCCTTGAGCCCTCTTCTCCATCTTGAAGCTTGGGCTGTCAGACTTTGCTTATTCATGTCACTAGCATTTACTCCATGTTCTGCCTGTATACCACTATCACCCTCGTGCATAGTGTTACCAGTGAATCCAAGAGTCAATGCCCTAGCCATGCCCCTCCTAACACATAAATTATTACACTACTGTTCAACTCTGCTCATAGCATCAGAAAGAGATGTGCGCATCCAACCTCCCAACTTGTTAGAAATTAAAACTATCTGTGACGCTCTCTGTTTTGTTCATTAACACTGAACAACATGCACCCAAACGCATGCCCGAACTGGAATCTGCAGGCACGTTCACTGACGGTGGTAAAAGTAAAGCTAAGCCCTTGCTCCTTTCAGCTCTAACTCCCAATCGCTGTCACTCAGGCAAACAAAAAGGCCTGGAAAATGTTGTTATTGCAATCATGACCATTTTACTGTTATTGATCTCTGTAGTGCCTTTTTCAGTGTCCCAGTGAGTGAGCAGACGAAGCCTATTTTTGCTTTTATATTTAAGAAGCAACAATACACCTGGATGCACCTTCCTCAGGGGTTCACTGATTCTCTGGCCATGTTCTCTGCCACTGTGCAAGCAGCTCTCTTCAATGGTTCTCTCAGAAGGAAGCGCCCTCTTGCGGTATGCGGAAAACGTCCTATTATCAGCTGTTAATGCTGACACATGTCAAAACGGCTCAGTGAAGCTCCTCACACACCTAACACAATGTGGGTTGACGTATTCGCTCTCAAAGCTCCAGTTCTGCCTCACCACTGTGTGTTATCTCACACCTTATTCTACACGTACTCTGATGAAGCCAAATTTCTGTTACTGTACATTAAAATATAGAGCTACATCAACTAATCGATAAAAATCGATAATAATCGATCATGAAAACCGTTGTCAACGAATCTCATTATCGATTAGTCGGTCTGCGCGCGGTGCATTTTCTTATTACGTTACTTCGGTTCCGAAAACACGCTTCGGAGATTAAATACTAAAGTTGTGTCCCAAATGACGTACTATACACTTACACTATACGCTGCACACTCTATTGTCTAGTGCAGTGTTTCTCATCCAGGGGTCTGCGGACCTCTAGTGGTGAGTGGTGTAATTGCAGGGGGTGGGTGTTTCATCCATCCATCCATCTTCTATCGCTTATTCCTTCTTCAGGGTCGCGGGGGACCTGGGCCTGGAGCCAATCCCAGGGTGCATCGGGCACAAGGCGGGGTACACCTTGGACGGGGTAAAATGTTTAAATAATATTCTAGATATTTTATTGTTAAAAGGATCAAAACATATTAAAATGAGATGTTTTCAAATTAACCGACTTGGTTATTTACGTGCATTCACAAATATCACGGTCGTTCAATGATGGATTTTATTTTAAATTTATTTACAAATCAAACGATAATTTGCACAAAACTATGAGTGGTAGAGAAGTTCAAGTGTCGCAACAAAAGATAATTCAGAGAGTCAAATTAAATGTCACATCAGCAATAAAATGTAAACATTTTTAAATGTCCAATGTTAATATAATTGTTATAATTGTATAATGTTGAATATTCAAAATAAAGCTAAATATATAGAAATGACTTTTTAATATATAGCCTAAAATTGTTGTGGAGTGAGGGGTCCTGGTGGATCGTTTGAAATATGCTAGGGGTCCAGAGCTCACAGAAGGTTGAGAAGCACTGGTCTAGTGTATGAATTTTAGAAAGTAATATCGTCTCAGATTGAATACATTAGTTTTTTACTAACTGGAAGTATAAGCCGCTTCCTAGTCAGTGGCGCACGATATAGTCAGTCAAATTAAAACACTATGATCCAAAGTAAAACAATATTCCTAAAAGCAGTGAGTAACAGAAACCATAAGGTGCAGTGAAAGGGAGTTTTTGTTATAAAGTTTATTATAAGTATTTATGCATTACTTTTTATAGATGGAAAAAAAGCTTATATAACTGGACATACAGCTGTGTAAAGTTTTAGTTTTAAGTTGATATTTGTAACACTCACATTTTAAATAAACAAAAAAAAAGGTACTGAAAGTTTCCCCCATCCCATCCCTTTAATCGAAAAAATAATCGGCCAACTAATCGATTATGAAAATAATCGTTAGTTGCAGCCCTATAAAAATGTCAACTGTTCTAAGAACTATGTGAGATGTATCACATATTTTAGTCCATATTTTAATGCAGGAGTGTCGTATCTTATCCACAAAGAGCTGTTGTGGGTGCGTATTTAATTCCAATCAAACAAGAGCCACACCTGATTCCACCTGTTTAATCATGTGACCTTGGCTTTCAGTGGACTCAGGTGTGGCTTCTGCTTGGTTGGGATGAAAACCCGCACCCACACCGGCACTTTCCCAATAAGATAGACACCATCTTAGTTGTGCTCCCAATCTAGTCTGGTCCTCTTCTTTTTCTTCTTCCTCTTCTTAGACTATTATTATTATTATTATTATTATTATTATTATTATTATTATTATTATTACTTGTCAGGAAACTGTTGAGGATGCAAGTGCAGATACTCAGTGGTTTTAATAACCAAAGATGTAATCCAAAAACCTGGTCATCAAACAGGCAAGGGTCATGTGACGTGCAAACAACATAAACAAGGGCGGGCAAGAGCACAGACAGGAATAACGGGAACGAATGCAAACCAGATGAGCAAACAATAAAGAAAGGCTTGGTATCTAATGACACGGAGAGTATACTTCACAATAAATATCTTAACTGAAAGTCGTTGGTGAGTGTGGAGGTGAAGGAAATTGAGTCCAGTTGTGTGTAATCAGTAATCTGTAAATAAAAGTGTGAATAACCGTCTCCAGATGTTTAAATGACGAAATCTGCTTAATCTGACAAAAGCTTCCTCTCACAATTGTGTTTACCTGCTTGTTCAATTTATATCAAACCAGTTCCAATAAAACTCCCATTCGTACCCTACACATCGATTTATTTTATTTGTGTGATCAACAGCTTACTTGATAAAGATAAATACAGTGAGTAAGGAATGGGTCAGGGGTTTTATTGTCCATTTAGGACTGAGATAACGAAGTACATAATATTAGGAAGGTTTCAGGAAAGCCACTCCTGAACAAATTCAGTGTAATACTGACCCGGCAGTGCAAGTGATGTAGACTATTCATCAACAAATGAACTAATTGACATTTGGTGAGAATGTTTATCACAAACATCAAAGTCATCATACAAAAGTCGCTTTGACTTACCCTTGTCCCGCACAGGAGGAAAATGAAGTGTGACACTGTGTAGCATTCAACTTTTCTTGTTTTTTCAATACACTGTATTTTGTTTCGCTTTTGTGTTTAAGTCGTTCGTCTTGTGAACTACGGAGCCACATAGTGTCCGGTCAGATAAACGACTGGAGCAAAATGCCTGTTGTTCTTGCTAAAATCATTTCTGTAAATGAATAGAAATGAAATAAAATTGTTATCATTCACACTATATTATACTTCATTATTCTTATCAATGACAACTCTATTTTGAAAATAAATGTTTTTTTTTGTTTAAAAAATTTAAAATAACTAAAATGCAACAACATTGCTTACATGTAAACCCAAATGTACTATGATACAGCTTATTATCGCTATCAAGTACAGCAGATAGGATTTGAAATCTCACTTTTCCATCATTTTTTTAAATTATAATTTTAAAATAAAAAACAAAATTTTTATGACGCTTTTTTATTTTGCGAAAGAGAAAAACAATACAAACGCAATAACTTTGACTGTACAAGCTACACAAGCAAAACCAAACGCAATACGATACACTATTATTGCCACACACTACAACAAACAGATTTGTGAAACCCCAGATTTTTCATTTATAATTTATTTTTCACAAATAAAAAGAATAAAAAAAATTCAACAACTTTTTATTTGGAAGAGTTACACACATGTGAATCCACATGCACTGGGATTGCGTTACACCACATAACAATCTATTATTACTGATATTTGGTGAAACCTTTTTTTTTTGAAAAGATTAAATAAACTCATTTTATTAAAGGTCATTTTGAATTTCATGGCTCAAAGTTGGGTCGGGGCAACACAAGGCTGGAAAAGTAAGTGTTACTAAAAAGAAACATCTGGAGGAAAATTCCATTTTAATTATAACTAATTATAACAAATGAGGTTAATTGGCAACAGGTCAATAACTTGACTGGTCTAAAAAAGGGTCTTAGAGAGTATTTCAAAAGAAATTGAAAAATATAAAATGAAATTACAGAATCGTTTTTTTTTTTTTTTTTACTTTTCCACTATATAATTTGTTTTGCAGACATACATAATAATTTACAAGCACGATGGCGTAGCGGTTAGCACGTTCGTCCTCCAGGGTCGGGGTTCGATTCCCACCATGACCCTGTGTGTG
>JAOUWY010000045.1:16672456-16688360 GCA_025728095.1 Prietella phreatophila | reverse complement strand
GTGTGTGTGTGTGTGTGTGTGTTTACCTGAAGATATGTGTATGTGTGTGTGTGTGTAAAAAAGCCTGAGGTTTACACATATGATATTCTCGACTGTGAGATAATACACACACAATGACCTAAGTGCTATTCCAACGCTTGTGGTAATTAACGCTAACTCTTAGTGCTAAGGTAACATTGAGAACCCGTAAACTACACTAGTGCAAATAAACATGGTGATCACAGCACTGCATGGATAAGCACACGCTCCGTACTAAAGGAACGTCAGGGTTTCCGCAGTAAACCTGTCTCTAATGACTTTTCGGTTTGAATCAGGAGCTCCGTGGTGCTTATAGTGCAACAGATGAGTGAATAAACAAGAGCACATGGTGAACTAATGTGTAACTGATTGTGATGGCTTTCACACACACACACGCGCACACACTCCACTCCACTGGATCTTACTCCACACTAGATTCTGTGCACAAACTGCACCAGATTTGGTTTTGATCTCCCCCGTGTCGCCGCATCTCACAGGCGGAGTGAGCGCTTGTCTCTGAATTATTGAGCGAGTCTCCGCCTCGGTGTGTTTCAGAAGCGCGGTGTATTCGCTGTTAACCAGCCCTTCTGTCAGAAACCTATTTAATAATACACAGAGGAGCACAAACACACTTTCGAATTGAGAGCGATTGCACAGCGTCCCTGAAGATGATCGTTCGTTCTTCCCTCTGACTCGCCCTCTATCTGTCTGAGTGAAGAATGAGCCGGGATTCATGACGTGAACGTTAAAAATCACGTTCCTGTCAGAGCAAACAGGAGGAGAGGAGAGACGCTGTGCATGGAGAGACCGTACAATCACACACACACACACACACACACGCACTATACGCACACACACAAATGGGATTTTAGAGTGTATGTAAGTTCAAATCCCAGAACTGCCAAACACATGAATAATTAAGTCAGTAAAGAAGTCAGTAATGAAGTCAGTGAGGAAGTCAGTAAATTAGTAAGTCAGTATTAAGTCAGTCAGTATTGAATTCCGTAAGTGAGTCAGTAAGTTATTAAATGAGTAAGTCAGTAAGTGAGGAAGTCAGTCAGTCATTAAAGCAGGCAGCTTTAATAAGCTGCCACTGTAGTGCTCTTGAGCAGTGCCCTAAACCCTCCTCTGCTCAGCTCAATTTTAACGTTGGATAACAAGCGTCTTCCCAATGCATAAACATAAATGTTTTCAGTGACAGCTGCCGATTTAAAGCCTTGATTTTAATACTATACTTAGTACAGTAAGATAGTACAGTAAAATAGTACAGTGAAGTAGTACCGTAAAGTAATACAGTAAAGTAGAAAAGTGAATTAGTACAGTATAGTACAGTAAAGTAGTAAAGTAAAATAGTACAGTGAAGTAGTACAGTAAAATAGAACAGTAAAGTAGTACTGTAAAGTAATACAGTAAGGTAATACAGTAAGGTAGTACAGTAAAGTAGTACAGTGAATTAGTACAGTACAGTAGTACAGTAAGGTAATACAGTAAGGTAGTACAGTAAAGTAGAACAGTGAATTAGTACAGTAGAGTAGTACAGTAAATTAGTGCAGTAAAATAATACAGTAAGTAGTACAGTAAAATAGTTACAGTAAAGTAGAACAGTGAATTAGTACAGTAAAGTAGTACAGTAAAGTAGAACAGTGAATTAGTACAGTAAAGTAGTACAGTAAAGTAGAACAGTAAAATAGAGCAGTTAAATAGTACAGTACAGTAGTACGCCTTTCATGCGTGGGTAAGCTATCGCAGTGTATAATTTAGTGCATTCATACTGTATGCAGCGTGGGAGTTATCCAGTGATGGGAAATGTTCATTCACCAGCCTGTGGAAAAGGGGATGAGGGGGAAAGACATCTCATTTTTATCAGGAAGACATCTCTTTCTCTCTCTCTCTCTCTCTCTCTCTCTCTCTCTCTCTCTCTACCTCTCTCTACCGCTCTCTCTCTATCTCTTTCTCTCTCTCTCTACCTCTCTCTCTCTCTCTACTGCTCTCTCTCTCTCTCTCCCTCTCTCTCTCTCTCTCTCTCTCTCTCTACCTCTCTCTACCGCGCTCTCTCTCTACCTCTGTCTCTACCTCTCTCTATCTCTTTCTCTCTATCTCTTTCTCTCTCTCTCTATCTCTCTATCTCTCTCTCTCTCTCTCTACCGCTCTCTCTCTATCTCTTTCTCTCTCTCTACCTCTCTCTCTACTGCTCTCTCTCTCTCTCTCTCTTTCTCTCTCTATCTTTCTCTCTCTGCAGTGCGTGTGTCTGACGCAGGCGTGTACCGGGTTGGTATGGCTGTCTTCAACACCCAGAAAAGTGTCATCAGTCCAAAAGTCTCGTCTTCAGCTAGAACAGAAACACCGGCCAACAATGTAGAGGTAAATACACACACACACACACACACACACATACAGTTTTACTCATGGGTATGTATATGCATGCTTTCAGACACTTTATTCACTCACATGTATATTGATGTGTGTGTGCGTTCATGTTATAGCTGCTCCTGTTCCCATCTTTGAGCTTCACCCACAGCGGGCGTCTCTCATCTCTGGAGCTGATCACGCACTCTCTGAGCTCACACACACATGTTCGCTTCCAGGTGTACCGACCGCACTGTCAGAGTGGATTACACCTGCTGCTGCCAGGTAATACACACACACACACATTCACACAAATGCAAGTTTTTTTGGAGCAACAGAAGAGAAAGATGCTCAGTGGGACGAGTGTGTGACGGCGTGTGAAAGAGGAAGTTGCAGACTTTGCTGCTGGTGCAAAAAACAGAAGGCTATAATTATGATGTCATTGATTATCAGGGGGTAAAACACCTCCCTAGTGTCATCAGAAGCACTTCTGATCAGCCTAAAGCAGCGTTCACACTGGACTCTTTCCTCTTCACAACTTCGGCAGCGATCTTGAGAAAAGCTGACAGACCTGAAGCTAGTGAGCTACCTTATTGTGTTGTTTGTTTGTTTGTTTTTTCACATTTATATTTACAGTATTTAGCAGACGCCCTTTATCCTGAGCGGTTTACATTCATCTCATTTATACATATGAGCAGTTGAGGGTTATGGGCCTTGCTCAAGGGCCCAGCAGTGGTAGCTTGGCAGTGCGTCTTTTTTGTTTGTTTGTTTGTTTGTTTGTTTTTATTTTGCACCAAAATGCAACATTAAAGAATAGAAAATCACCAGCTAGTCCATTTAGTATTTTATCCACATGAAGATAAAAAAGAAGAGACCACGCTCCACCCTCGGTTCACGCTTTCAAGGTACGCACAGAAGACGTCAGAGCGAAAATCCAATCTTGTTTTGTGTCGTTTGCTCTTCCCCGTACACACACACACGAACTGGCGTATTCTCTGGAGGTGCAGTCACGATGTAAGCGGCAGGTTATCAACCTTTCTGTATTTTTGAGAGGTATGATTTAAGGTCTCTTCCCTTTAGACCACTCTGCATCCTGTCTCTACCTTTTAGCTTTTACCCAGAGGTCTTTGCTGCTCCCTGTCTTGTCGATACTACCAGACTGGAGTGTGTGAGAGCGGGGACGGAGGGTGCGTGCACTCCATCGCTTTATTGATTTTGGACAGAGAATGACAGCGAAGTTGAGAATGTGGAGAATCTGGTCCTCAGGCGAGAGAACGAGGAAGTGACTGAGTTACAAAGTAGAAGCGGGAGAGAAATAGTTCCTAGGAACCTGCAAGGTTTGATTTGAAAGAAATTGTCCTCTCTCTATCTCTCTCTTTCTTCTCTTCTCTCCATTCTTCTCCTTAATTGGCCGCCAACTAATTCCTAATGTCTTTCTATTCGCCCTGGACTTTTATCATTCACTTCATGACAATCTCGTCTCATCCTCGTCTTCTTTCCTTCTTTCTCGTCTTTTCAACCATCCATACATTCTTAGGTGTTTATTACAGCTATTTTCCGTCTTTCACTGAAATAACAATACATCGTTTATTATTACCCTTTGATTATTTGGCACATCTGCCTTAGAAGTCCTCGTCAATGAGCTGTTACTATGGAAACGATTAGTGTATTACAACCATGGCTGTGGCACAGTTGGTAGAGCAGGTTGTCCACTAATCGTAGGGTTGGGGGTTCGATTCCCATGCCGGGAATTCCACATGCTGGAGTGTCCTTGGGCAAGACACTGAACCAAGCTGTTCTTGATGGCAAGCTAGCGCCTTGCATGGCAGCTCTGCTACCATTGGTGTGTGTGAATGAGACACAATGTAAAGCGCTTTGGATATAAGTGCACATTTACCATTTACAACCAGCGTGTTCATAGATTTTGAAAATGAACCAGCATCTTCTGACCAATCAGAATGCAGAATTCAGCAGCACCGTGGTGTAAATCCAAACTTTACTGTAGAAATCATTGCCGCTCAGTCGTGTTAGTTATATAATCCATATAATATCTGTGAGAGCTCGTGCCAAAGCTTTTAGAAAAGGTTGTGTTTCTGTATGGCTTTTACAAGTGTAGGAAAGACGTGAAAGCTTTTAGCAAGTCAGAATCATGTAATTACTATCATTCCAATGTACAACAAAACAACTGTAGTCTAGACTACACTTGTTAGCCTAGCGTCCTTTTATTTTCCTATAGACGCAACTTCTCCAACACAAGCAAAGTGCCAGCCTATGCACCCCTGAGCAATAAATACTGATAAAATGATCGTGTGCTTAAGTAATGCGTGCATCAGAAATTCACTCCAAAGCTGCATTCATGGATTTATTTTTTTTTAAAAACTATTTTATTTAAGGAAGCTTTGAATTAAATCTTTTTTTTCCTCGGATACATTCAAAATTGCATGGATTAAAGTGGAACCAAATTTAGGCCAGTTGCACCATTCCAACTGTTAATGGCCCAACCTGTCGTGTTCTGAAAACTGATGTCCATCATTATGTCCATCCTTATGGTAGGTTGGATTCATAGATAACCAGAAGGACAAGGTGTTTCATGGAGGCATATAAATAGGCTAACAAGGATCAATGAAATGTTATAGACATAGCATCGACGTCTTCCCATTTCTACCTTTGATTGACTTTTTCTAGGCTGTGGTGATCTTTGCAGCCCCATTGCTATGTGCCGGTCCCTGGATGCCTGGCCCAATGACACCTCCTCCACCACTACCGCCTCACCTCCATCTCAAGCTCCACCATGCCCTGTGTGGCATCAGTGGTGTCAATACATGGGTTCATGCCTGCCCCTGAGTCGCCCATGCCAGCCAGGGTCATGCCCCAATTGCTCAGGGGTGGAGCCCCTTCCCCCTGGTACCCTGCGCCCTCACTACAGCCTGGTGGGAGAGGTCTTGTTCACCCTGCCACCTGGAGCCTCGATACACACACTGGTGAGATAACTGTCTTCAAAAAGTAAACATTTTTATTTAGGATTTTCAGCATTAAAAAAAAAAGGGTTACTTAGATTCTTTGATACACCTGCTCTCATATGACTGTGTTTTTCCTCAGGTCCAGGAGGAAATTGAAGACCTCTTAGTCGTCCCAGGCGACTTCGTCGCCCTTCAGCATGATGCCGGGCCCTCTGGCCTACTCGAGTGCTCTCCTGATCCCTCATCACCATGGAAACAGAGCATTCTGGTCCAGAATCGGTCTGATTGGCTGGACTCTGATGAAACCCTGGAGCTGATCGGCGATGGAAAGTGGGTGCATGAGTTTATATGCCCGATTAGGATGCTGTATGTTGGGCAGAACGAAACCAAACTGCGAGGTTCCTTTCTCAAAGCTGGCCTACCCCAAATGGGTGACTACAGCCTGGAAGTGACGTCAATTGATCTTGACTTCCCCGTCACCGCCTCCTGTTCAATCCACATCATCCCCCCACTGAGCCTCACCTTGGTCTATCCAACCAATCGTAATGGAACGGTCTACTTCCTTCCGAATCGCACATCGGTCCTGGTCATGGTTCATTCCGAGCACAGCGCTGTATTTGGTTGGCAAGGAAGTAACAAAACCGTCCCCTTCCAAAGTTTTTGCCCACAGGAACTGGAGTCCAGAGTGGTCGAATGCAAGATAGTCAAGTCAAACAACGACACCCTGTTTGCTTGGCTGGACCTTGAACTGGGTTCCACACCAGGGCAAACCAAGGTGGTACTACATGCCCATAGTGAGGTAACTCAGGCTGATCTGGAGATTCAGGCGAGGGTGGAGGAGCCATTGCGAGGCCTACAGATTCAACCCCATCCTGCCCACAGGGTCCTGATGGAAACTGTAGTGGTAAGCACACTGTAAATCTCATCAGAACTTTTTAGATCAATGCATAAAGCTCAGAACTTCAGGCATGAAAAAAACTTCAGGCATGCTAATGTTTTCAAAGGTGTCGCTCATAGCCTTTTCTTCATCTCATCTATCTTCATCTTTGGAGCAGATGCTTATAGCCCTTTCTTTTTATTCTTCTTCTGTAATCATTACTTTTGACATTTTTGTTTTGGTGGTGAGGTTCATGTCTCTAATGATCTGTTCTCTCTGTGCGTTGCCTTTTGTGTCATGTCTTGCGACCTGAAAAGGTCTGTCTTCGTTCTTTGGTCTTATATGAATTTTTTTCTCTCTCAGAGTTACACAGCATCTGTAGAAGGAGGCACTGACCCCTCATTTCGATGGACAGTGGACGATAAACCATACTTCACCTATTACAACACTGTGCTCAACATCATCTACCAGAACGCTGCTGTCTATAAACTCACGGTGAGAATATGCCTGACAAATAATGTTCATGAAATTTTTAATGGAGGACAGTTTTAACAGGCAAAATAACCTCAAATAGTTCAGTGGCTTCAAGGTCTGAGATGAAAGATTCGTAAAACATTTACCTGACGTTTTTCACATTGCTGGAAAATGTTTCATTTGGTAATGGATCTGTAAAGAAGTTTAGCTAAAGTTTGTCTGGCTTGTTCTTAGGTAACGGCTACCAACCATGTGAGCGATCTGACAGAGGATTTCAACGTGACTGTGGACAAAATGAACCCCATGAGCGAGATCATCGTCCGGGGCGTCCCTGAGATTGTGACTCAGGGTGACCAGCTGACCCTGTCTGCCTCGGTAGCGGTGGACATTTCGGTGGATGCCACTTTCCTGTTAGTCAAATTAAAAGTTATGTAAAAGTTATGTGTATTTAATGCATGTGACGTGCATGTAAAAGAAAAGTTCTGCCACTGTGAATTTTACAGCTTTCAAATCCTGCTGGTTTTTCTCTTCCTCGGCCTGGCATTGGCAAACTCTGAGACAGAGAGACAGAGATTAAGTTCTAGATTTAGGTTTCAGATCTCAGTAGTAGGTTAATGTCAGCGACAGAGATGATCTAGAGAACTTTGGTTAAAAATAACTCCACAGCTTTACTTCTATCTTTATTGTTTATAGTACCACTCCATCAAGAGCATGACTGCTCTTCCTCTTCCTGTCTCTTGTTTTTCAACCGGGCTTTATATCTGACGTGTCTAATCCAAGCCTTACTTTTATACTTTTGACTGAAGTCAAGCACGGATAATTTGCCAAACTAGGCAGACTTTGTGTTCTTCTGTATCGTTCGTGTGCGGTGGTGGTTTCTGATGGTTTACTGTGTTTCAGGTGGTTGTTCAGAGATGGGGATAAAATGGAGAATCACTTTAAACCACCTTACGTCGCGCCACATCAGAGCCCTGACTCATCAGATAAACGGATTGTCCTGCAGCATGAAGTCAAATACACGTACCAACAACCAGGTAACTGAGCATATTCCAAAAACCCTCTGCTTTTTTTCCTTTGCAGATATTGAAAATATGTCAAACGTTTCTTTTGATTTTTTTTGCAGGAGAGTATAACCTAAGGGTGTCGGTTTCCAACCGCTATGAGAACAAAACCCACAAACTCGATGTGTACGTCTTCAGCATTTTAACATCAGTGGAGATCAACATTGAACCAGAGCTTCTGCAAGCTGAAAAGCCTTCTGCATTTGAGGCACATCCTTTACCGTCCCCCTATGGAATCATCTACACTTGGGATTTTGGAGACAACTCCAGCCTTCAGCAAGGACGTGAACGTAGGGTCCATCGTGCCTATGCACAAAGTGGTACTTACACAGTCTGTGTGAACGTTAATAACACCGTTAGTAATAAAGACAGCTGTAAAGTCATAATGGTTTATGAAGACGTTGACGGTTTGGAGGTCAGGACCTCCGCTCCCACAGAGTTCAACACCCCTACGATCGTCGAGGCTGCTCTGGAAGCGGGCAACAACGTCAGCTGGAGTTTCTCCATGGGCGATGGGAACGTGCTCATGCGTGAAGAACCAAGGGTGGAACACACTTACGTCAAAGACGGAAACTACACGGTCAATGTAACCGCAACTAACGCCATCAGCTCAACATGGAAATCCATACATGTTCAGGTGTTTGTGCTGCAGGTGTTGTGGTTGGAGCCTGTTGGGTGCGTTCAGGAAAAAACAAATATCAGCTTCCATGCGCTTGTATCAGGAAATGCCTCTTCTCATCAGTATATGTGGAGTTTTGGGGATGGGACTGCCAACAAAACGCAATATGGGACCCCAACTATAACACATTCTTACCAAGGCAGTGGGAACTACCATCTTTCTCTCCTCATGTCGAGTAGTGTGAACAAAGCGAATTTTTTCAATTGGATCTGCGTCCAACCTGAAGTCTCCAATGTAACTCTTGAGCCCTCCAGCAGATTTATCAGACTCGGTGAGGAAAGCTTGTTTACCATAACCGCCTTTCCGGAGTTTGACTACACCTACTTGTGGGATTTTGGGATCAGTGACTCAAAAAGTCCTGTTACAGGTGGTGACAGGATGGTTTTTACTTACAAAAGCCCAGGCCTTTATTTAATAACTGTAACAGTCCTTAATAACATTTCATACAGCATAAGCACAGTGCAAGTTGAAGTACAGCAACCTGTTGGCTATCTTTTGGTGCAGCATAACGGAACAAAGGGTAACAACCTGGCCTTGAGGCAGGACTACACGTTCATATCATATTCTGACTCAGATAATGTTGCCTACAGTTGGGATTTTGGGGATGGGACAGTCCTTACAGGGCACAATGTGACGCATGCCTACAATTCCTCAGGGCTCTTTGACATCTGTGTTACGGGTAAGAATGATGTGAGTGAAAATAAAAGCCAAATTCCTGTCATGGTTTTAGCCCCCATTCAAGGACTTTCACTCAACGCCAGCCTTGTCAATGTTCCTTTGAATGCGACGGTCCACTTTGAGACCCACCTTGACCAAGGGGATGATGTGCGTTACTCGTGGATCCTTTGTGACCGTTGTACCTCCATTCCAGGCACTCACCCTATGTTCTACACCTTTCGCTCGGTTGGGATGTTCAACGTAATCGTAACTGCTGAAAATGACATCAGCACTGCTCAGGCTAGCATTTATATATTCGTACAACGGGAGCTGGAAGGCTTACAGATCGTGTCTGATGAGCTTGGGGACAGTTGCTGTTTTGCCACCAACCGCATCCTGCACTTGCAGGCTTTACTAAAAGATGGCACTAACATGTCTTTCAGCTGGAACCTTCTGAGGGAACACGAACATACCGTTGTCCTCAATCTCACTGGCAAGAACATAGACCTCGATCATTCCACACCTGGACCCTGCCAAGTCCTCCTGAAGGCCACCAATTTGCTTGGCCAGCTAGCTGTTAACCGCACTATTGAGTTTCTTGATCCTGTTGGAAAACTGGTTCTGGAGGCTTCCCCGAACCCTACAGCCGTCAACGCCATCACCAACATGACGGTCTTTGCGGATTCAGGCAGTGATCTGCAGTATAGATGGTGGATAGAAGGTGATCTGTTGCAATTTTATGTGCCTTCTATCTGGCAAGCATTTGACAGTCCAGGGCTGAAGTCAATAAGTGTGGAGGTTTCAAACCAGGTTAGCAAGGAGATGGCTTCGGTACAGATCAGCGTCCAAGAACCGATTTCTGGGGTTAGCTTCACCACAACCAATGCCACAGAGCAGAACTTTATAGCCTCTGGGGTAAATGTATCTCTCTCTGGCCATGTCCAAACTGGATCTAATGTCTCATGGATGTGGCTCTTGCCAAATGATGTAAAATCAAGTCAGCGGGCCACGTACTACATATTTTCATCCCCTGGAACCTTCACAGTCACTTTGAATGTCTCAAATGGCATAAATAGTGAAGTGCTAGATCGTGACTTCACTGTGCAAGACAGAATTCAGGGGCTTGAGTTCAAAGCCAGCAAGAAGAATGTTGCAGTTGGTGAGAATGTGGAGTTCACCATCTCTGTCGCATCCGGTACCTCGGTTAGCTACACCTTGAGCATCAGTGGTGATGCAACTGTCTACCCCAACCTTACCTATGTACACCAGTTCAGCAGAGTAGACAACTACTACATCAATCTGACTGCCTGGAATCAAATAAGCTCGGAACGGAGGAACCTGCATATCTGTGTCTTGGAACCCATCACCAAGCTTACCATCTTGGACTGCTGTGAAGAAGCTATACCTGTGGGTGTCCCCAAGACCTTTGAGGCTCACATACAAACAGGCAACCCTGTGAGATACCTGTGGACCTTTGATCTTCATCATGGAGCCAAAACAACTAGATTAGATTCAAAAGCCACCTATGTACCTGAGGAGCCAGGCTTTCTGACCATCAGCGTGAGTGCCTTTAATGCACTTAGCATTCAAAATGAGACCAAGAATGTTCTCGTCCAGAATATCCTTAAATCAGCGATCTTAGAGGCTCAACCTCAGGACACCTTTATTAACAAGACAGTCATATTTCAAGCACGGGTTTCCCCACAGTCCAGCTCTCTCAGATACCAGTGGGACTTTGGGGATGGAAGCCCTGACATCCTTTCTGATACTTCTGTTCTGAGTCATGTATATTCTTTACCTGGCCACTACATTGCTAAAGTCAACATCAGCAACCTGGTTAGCTGGGTTACTGCTTTGTTTGAGGTAAACATACGTGTGCTAGAGTGCAATGAGCCAGAAGTCCAGGTAGTTCAAGCTCCAAAGTTATCCATCTGGCGTTCCAAACCAGCACTAGTCGAAGCGAAGGTGGATCTCAAAGGTTGTGTACGCTACGGCGCTGAATATCTCTGGGAGATATTCTCGGCTTCTCACTGCCAGGAATTCGAAAACCACTTGACGCCACCGTTTAAAGTCCATCTTCCTGCAGAAGTCGATGTCCGGAGGCTGCAACTGTCGATACCCAAGATGACACTTCCTGCCAAAAATTACACCCTGATCTTTTCCCTTTCTTACAAAGGAATTCCCCTCAGAAAGTCTTCGTGTCTTCAGCTCTCTGTGATGTCCGCCAAGTTGGTACCCATCATTGAAGGTGGAACGTATCGTGAGTGGTCCAAAACGCAGGACTTGCAACTGAATGCTAACCAATCCTATGATCCCAACCTGGACTTGGAAAGTCAGACCCTACTCAATTACCAATGGGAATGTGTCAACACTTCTGAGGTAAGAATTCGCCCCTATTGTACATTAATAATAACTGTAAGATGTAATAAGAGGTCATTTTGGTGAAAAAGCCGTGGATTTAAACTCTCCCTTTTCCCTCTCTCTTTTGGGGTTAATAATACTGCAGTTCAACATGTTCCTGATGTTTGTTTGCAATTTGCTGTGGTGAAATAGGAACAAAACATTTCGGCACATGCTGTGATTGGACAATAATCGAGTACGGGCTGATAACGGTAACTGTGGCATACACTGGGTCATATCGTTGCACCCGTCAGTGACTTTATCATTATGAGCGAGTCCCCGAGAGTTTTATTCCATACATAATCAAACTTTCAGATTTTTTTGTCATTTTCTCTTTCCAGTTAACGTATGGTTCAACAGAACCTCTTTAAAAGTCGAAAACCCAGAGCTCATCGTAGTTGGTGAGCGTTACCCACCAGAGGATAAAGAGCGCAGATTCTTGCCCAGTAAAATCACTGGAAAAGATGATTAAGGCTGATTTATTTTCATATCCCTCTTTCTCTTTCTCCCTTAATATGGCCACAGAGATTGTCTGCTCCTGCTTGGCTTGTCATTTTCCCAAACTTTTCTGTAAAAAAAAAAAAAAAAAAAAAAGAAGAAAAGAAGATTACTGTGGCGTGCGCTCTCCTTTCCTGGCAGAGATTCAGGCAGTGGGATATTTTTTTGGATGTTCCAGTTTAAACGTCTAAACATTATGGAATGCTGGAAAATGCCATTCAGATGGAGAAAGTGGGTTTATAGTTACTAAGTGGACTGTTCGTGTAAACTAGGGTTTAAACTAGCTTTGAAGGAATGTCCTCGATTCGTCGCTAAAAAAAGTAAGGCAGCGAGCAAGATCTGTACGGAACAAACAGAAGGTAGTTTCTTCCTTCGAACATACCTTCGCTTAGAGCTTATTTTTAAAGGAAAATGGCAATGAATTGAAAAAGAAAAATTCGACTCAGGGCTACTAGTTAACCGAAGTTAGCATTAGGTGACTGGCGACGTCAGCGGTGTCAACCTTTATCTAATATTTCAGAGCAGAGGTTTCGGTATCCGAGGCATTTGGAGCTCACTGTAGCTTCTCCGATTAGATGGATAAAGGAGATGGATGCCTGGGAGCCAAGGAGACAAAACAGGAAATGGCAGATACATCACTGATGCGATGAGGATGTTCGGCAAACCGTTTCAAGAAGACAGATTTCTTAGGTAGAAGCGCGTCGGGAGAGTTTTCGAGGCAGTCTTCGAGTCGAGGCAACAGTCCAGGGTTACGTTATGTTCTTTTAGCGATTTCCTGCGCAAGCAAAACGGCCTGATCGTGGATTAGAAACAATTACAACTACAGAGATACCGAAAAAAGATAAACGATAAAATCAATAAGTAGTAATCTCTGGAATAATACACTTTTTATTTCAATTTAATTTAGGGAGCCTGTCACTGCTCTACCCTGAACTTCAGACTGGGTCCAAAAGATCTGGTCATCTCCGGATCAGAGCTGGAGGTGGAGGTCGAGTACACCTTCCGCTTGACCGTCAGCAAAGATGGCATGTCTCCAGAATCCACCACGCAGAAGGTGAGTGCTCACGGATTTAACACGCCATACGTGCTGTGGATCTGCGAGTTTAATTATATCCCCTTGTGGTAAACATTCTCTGGGTACGAGTCATCAGCGTCACAGGAGACTTCATAGAACCTGAGTCACAGGTACGTCGTGATTCAATAGCTTTGTTTTTGAAACGGCTCGAAGCCTTGACAAGTGGCAACACCTCCTTTTAGTAGTCCATTAGCATCCATCAGCAATGCGGAAAAAGCTGGCTTTGAATGTCAGACTGAAAATGGGCTTGTTACACACACAAATGAATTTACTTATTTTATCGTCCTTTCTTCAAAATGTCCCCGAAGCAGCGAATGACCTACCTGCCTTTCTGTCACCTTCGTACAGAGTTTGAAAAAGGCCATGATGCCCGGACCCTATAATTATTTTCATCGTGATGATGATGAGTCAGAAAGAAAATGGTAGTGAAGGAATAAAAAAAAATTTTTTTTAAAGGTCTGCTGAAGGGGGGAATAAAAGTCTCGTCTGCTTGGATCTTTCTGATTGCGAGGCAGATACAGTTTGAAAGTACAAATACAACCTGAAAACATCTCCTTTCAGAAGCTTCAGTCCCCCGCACCCCCTTTCCCTTTTTTTACTTTTTCACCTTTTTTTGCCCTCTCTCTCTCTCTCTCTCTCTCTCTCTCTCTCTCTCTTCCCATCAGTCTATCACCAAGTAGCACTTTCCCAACAAACGGCACGACTCAGATTACCCATGATCCTTTACTTTGTGCTGTCGCTATTCCCAATACCATTTTGTAAGCCGCACCCTACTTCAGTACCCGTGCTGATTTTTGTTCCACGTCTCGACGATTCCGACACGAGTGGGCAGAGCAAAAAAATAACGGCGCCCCACTTCCGACATGACGTCCTTTATTAAGAAGAAACATCTCTGCAATGCACATCCACGACTTGTTATCACAATCATGAAGTCATGGCCAGAGCTTAATAAGGTGTAATCATCGTGTTGTGCCCACAAGAAGGAGATTGCCGCTTCGATTGGAGACTGAATCGATTTGTTTGTTGATTTTGGAGTGATGTACTGGAGTCATTAAGCTGTCAGCAAGACTTCATTATCTCATTCTCACGACCTAACGATCTCATGTTAATAAGTTGTTGCAATGCATTTTTATTATTTGGTTTATTAAGAGCCCTGTCTGTGCAACGAGTGCCTTTTATTTGGCTATTTGTTTCTGCGTTCCTGATTAGAAAAGGGTTCCAAGTGCAACATTTTTAGCAGATTTATTATCCACTGAACCCTTAAAGAGTCCTTTTTCTTTGCTAAGTGCCCATCAGACCAGTGTATGTTTTATTTCGGTTGTTTTTCCTGGTTTTAATGCTGATGTAGCTTTGTATGTGTCACTCATGCGCTCTACATTTCCTTTATATCGTGTCTTAAGTACCTTTTGACGTTTAGCTAGATTAGTCTTCTATTTCTGTCGTCCAATTCAATCTGGTTTGTTCCCTTTATGTGGCATTATATAAACGACTATAACCGTCTCTTAATCTTTTCTTTTTATTCCCCCTCAGGTGTTCGTGAAGAGCGGTCGCATCCCCATCGTGTCTCTGGAGTGTGTGTCGTGTAAAGCGCAGTCTCGTTATGAGATCAGCCAGAACTCCTACGTCTACCTGGCGGGCACCTGCAGCAACTGTCAGGGTTCTTACAGAGGGGTAAGGGGTGCATCGTTGACTCCAACAGTGACACCGATACAATCTCACAGAACCGCGAGCGTAAATGATCTCGTCAGTAATCACAACCTTGTTAAATACGAGTCCGGTTTCATCTTCGAAGCTCAAAACAAATCACTATTTCACAATGATCAGTTCAGTAGAGTGCTTATTGGTGTGTACACCAATTACCATATTTTTCCAGACTATAAGAGATGCTTTTCACCAGCTAGCATGTTCGGCGACTCACTAGCCTAGCAGTGTGTACCATATATTAATGAAGAACACATTTGTTAAGGTTTTTACGGTAGGCTTTCTACTGCAGTACTTATAGTAACCTTATAGAACGTGTTGCTAACACCGCAGATGTGACACCCAAAAGAGTTGACACGGGGACGGGGTAGTTAGGACAGTTGGTAGCTAGCATGAACGTGCTAGAATGTTCTCAAACTTACTAGCCTAGTAAAGAAAACACTGCATTACAATGTTTTTGCATTAACCTGATTGTAATAAACACTTGTTGCTAACACGCCTTCCCGTTGCTAGCAGAAATCACCATTGCTTCGAATCCCAGAAAGAGACTCGTACGGCGAATCGCAAGGTTTGATCATATGATGGCAAAAATCAGTCAGTTTCTAGTGGTCTTGTCTTAAGGAACCTCAGAGCGCAGATGTTCCTTACCTTACGTGACCTCACGTAACTCTGAGCCTTACAGCAGACACCCCAAGGGAATGCTGGGAATAGCGCTATGACCTCACCAGCCCCAGTGACAGGTGTGAAGCCTGTTTTTGTCCGCTCTGAGTCACTTTTAAGCCTCACACTGATGGATTTATAAAACAGACAGAGACCCAGAGATTAAGTCATGGGAGAGGTAGATCAGTCATGTTTCTCCACCTCCAGAACATTCTTCTTCTTCTTCTCCGTCTCTAAATGTTTACTTTAGCGTGTTATTTCATGGCTCCGTAGTGAAAAGGTCTAGGAAAACCCGAGACAGTGCAGGGAATGATGTCATTGTTGTGATGTGATATATTCCACATGGCACTGTGTCTACGCAAAGACACAGATGGTGTTGTATAATAATATTAATATTAATAATGAGTCTTTATTTGTCATGTATACATTACATAGCCATGATACAGCACCTCTGGAGCAGAGAGGGTTAAGGGATTTTCTCCAGGGTGCAACAGAGAT
>JAOUWY010000045.1:16639555-16664389 GCA_025728095.1 Prietella phreatophila | reverse complement strand
GGTTCACTCTGCACCTGTCTTTAAATTGGTTCAGAGTGTTGACGTCACTGAACTTCACTCTGCACCTGTCTTTAAATCGGTTCATGAGAATGTTTTGTGTTGCATAACGTCATAAATCGTGGAAATGCAGTTCGGGTTTCACTGCACGTCTGAGCCCTTGGGCCGGCCCGAACAGACTGAAGTGTGGTAGAGCTTGTTGGTGTTCACGTTGATGTGACGTGACGTGACGTGAGCTGGGTTTGACTTTTCACCTTTGTTTCTTCTGCAGACGTACTCAGAGGAGACCAACATCGACCGCCCTACTCCTTCCTCCAAAAGGTGAGCCGCTTGTTTCCATGGCAACCGTCATGATGATTGGCAGATTTTTGTGCTAAATGAAAGAGGTATTCAGGCACATTTTCATCATCATCATCATTATTGCTATCACAGATCATTGAAGTCTGAAGTTGAGTCAGGTTATGTGATGGAATGAGCGCCTGATGGAATGAGTGCGTGTTTGATGTGTGTGTGTGTGTGTGTGTGTGTGTGTGAGAGAGAGAGAATGAGTGGGCACTATTCGCTGTTCAGAGTCAGAAATAAGTGCATGAACAAGACAGAGAGAGAACCTGATCTGACTCTTCACCCATCTCTTGGTGAAGGTGGAGCGTTCCGGATGCTGATTGGCCGGATGTGACAACCGAGCCGTCAATCGAGATGGGGGCAGGACTTCCTCCGCGTCTGAAGCGAGGTCAGGGCAGCAGACACCTCGGGGTGGACATGACCTTTAACCCAGAGGAGGACGAGATGGTGGTGGGACACGACTACAGGAACAAATACTTCACGTCTTCAGGTACTTCACCATGTGGATAAAGCACCTGGTGAAGATGATGTCACTTCCTCTTCAAAAATGGATTCCTGGGTTCTTGAAAGGGTTCCTGAATGAGTTTACCTGGCCTCGAGAGGATGTGTTCATTAAAAGTTTTTAGAGTTTCTAAAGGGTTTCTGAGTTACTGAAAAAGTTCTTGAAAATGTTCCTGTACTTATAGAAGGGTCTGTGAGTACTTGAAGTCTTAAAGGGGTTCTTATTGCTGCTGTGTTCCTATGTTCTTTAAAGTGTCCATGAGTTCATGAACAAGTTCCTGAACAGGGTTCTGAGATCCCGACGGGTTCCTGAGTTTCTGAAAGCATTCCTGAGTAGCTGGAAACGTACATATGTTTCTAAAAGGGTTCCTGAGTTTCCAGAAAATGTTCCTGTATTTTTAAAAGGGTTCCTAAGATACGGAAATGTATCGTGAGTTCCTAAAAGAATTCCTGAAAAGGTTCTTTTGTCACTTAGGTCTTGACAGTGTCAAGAGTTCCTAAACAGATTCCTGGGTTCTTGAAAGGGTTCCTGAAAGAGTTCTTATGTTCTGGGCAGGATTGATGTGCTCTTGAAAAAAAAAATGTTCTGAGTTTCTAGTGTTCTCTCAGTTTCTATAATGGAGTTCTGGAAAGGGTTCCTGAGTTCCTGGAAAGGTTCCTGTGTTCCTAACACTCTTTTGGAAAGGGTCACTGAGGTCCTGACAGTGTCACAGAGTTCCTAAATGGATTCCTGGGTTCTTGAAAGGGCTCCTGAAAGAGTGTCTATGTTCTGGAAAGGACTGATTTGTTTTGGAAAAGATTCTAAAGGGGTTCCTGAAAGGGTTCTTTCAGTTTCAGTAATGGAGTTCTTGGAAGGGTTCTAGTGTTACTGACAAGGTTCCTGCGTTTCTAAAAGGGTTCATGAGGGGTCTTGACTCATGATCATAGCGTATTTAGAATTTGTTTACAGACTTTTCTCAAAAGATCTACGTCTCACCTCATACGAATACAAACTGTTTCTCTCTCCATCAACACGTTTACTAAATAAAGCGGTGCTGCCTATAGTCCCGTCTACACAGTCTATATATACAAAAGTCTTTAGAGGAATGTTATATTTGGAGGATTGTGAGTCTCCCACCCTTTTTCCTGATTGGTTCCTGGATGTGATTGACAGATGAGGATCTCCTGAAGCGGATCCTGGCTGATGGACAGCTGCCCTCTCAGACCGACAGCGACATGGGCGACCTGTGAGCGTCATTCCTCACTCATGACCTGTGATATTTCACCCATAATCACCTCAATCACCTTATCTCATCATGCCTCCTGTGTGTGTGTGTGTGTGTGTGTGTGTGTGTGTGTGTGTGTGTGTGTGTGTTGCAGCTCCAGTATATTTGGGGATAAGACAGAGGTGATTCTGCTACAGAAGATGAGTGATCATGTCCCTGCAGCCGTGCGCCGAGATCCACCTAAAACTGCATTCGCCTCACGTACAGGTACACACACACACACACACACACACATGTACAGGTACACACGCACTTATTTACAGTAATGTTAATTAAATGACCTGTTTATGTCAACTACAGTTTGCTTGAACTACAAGGTAAGAAAACTCATTTGCATATCATTTGCATATTTAAAATGTAAAGCATATGTCGGGGATTTCTGCTTGACCCCACCCCCTCTGCTGGGTGACTGAGCGAAGACATCCTCTCTTTCTCTCCACACCCACCCCCATCGTCTCAGTAGTGGTGGACGTGTGTAAGCCGAGACCGTTTCCTCCACTCTGTGGATTGGTCGCCCTCTGGGGGAGTTGGGCGGGGCTAATCCTGTCCACTAGCCTGTCGATATGGCTGGGGCGGAGCTTCAGCGAAGGCATGGCTCTGATGTGGCTCATTTCGAGTATCGTCAGCTTTCTGACATCGTTCTGCATCCTGGAGCCTCTAAAGGTCTAACACACACACACACACACACACACACACACACACACAAACATCTTCAGTCAGTGGCACAGAAACAGTAAACACACAGAACTGATTCTAAACAGCCCTGTGGTGAATGTGTGTGTGTGTGTGTAGGTGTTGGTAGAGGGTGTGTATTTCGGGCTGCTGGTGGCCCGTCTCAGGCCGGAGGATGGTGATGTGCTGGTGGATTGTCCCCGGGTGGAGCGAGTGATCCAGCGTGTGCCCAGAGTCCGACCTCCTCAAGGCTTTGCCCTGTCACAGGCCCGAGAGGAGGCGCGCAAAGTCCGTCTGCTGCACCGCATGCTCAAGGTGTGGACGCGCACGCGCGTGTGCACACACACACACACACACACACACACACGCACACACGCACACACGCACACACGCGCACGCACGCACGCACGCACGCACACACACACACACACACACAGAGAGGCACATGTACATCCACACAGGTCAACAACAAATAGGTTTCAAAACAGATTTACAAAAAATACACACACACACACACACACACACACAAAATAAAAACCCCATAAATATTACTGAGTACTGTTATTATTATTATTATTATAGTAGTAGTAGTAGTATTGATGATGATGTTTATTTATTTGATTTAGTTTACCTCCACATAAAGCTTTCTTACACAATACTTGGGTTTAATAATAGCTACAATCACTTCACCCAAACACTTTAAAGCAGCCGTATGTAACTTTCAGGATATGATAATTGCGTGAAGCAGGTGAACATGCATTTATAAATGTAGAACTCTTATAACATTATGACTTTAAATGCGTAATCGTACAAGAAAAAAAAAACATGACCCTTGCTATAAATTAACATTAGTTATTGACCAATAACTCCACATTATACAGAATTTGTGGTGAGGTTAACTCAATATAGGCAAAATTATAGTTCAAGCATAAATAAATAAGCACCATATTGTTACTCATTAACATTTCAAACACACACATAAATAAAATAAAAAAACTTACATACTGCCGCTTTAAGCAGTATATTTTGAGTAGGTTTTCATTATATATCTATTTAAATATGCATTCAGCATTCATGTAGAGGTACTTTGGACACAGTGATGATGTGTGTGTGTGTGTGTGTGTGTGTGCGCGCGCACAGGGTTTCCTCCTCTACATGCTCTTCCTGCTCGTCGTCCTGCTGCTGAATTACGCCGACTCGACCAAAGACGCTCACCACCTGAGACTGCACACTCAGCTTGAAAACCACCTACACACACGGCGCTTCAGCAACATCAGCAGGTATTTACACACACACACACACACACACACACACACACACACACACACACCTTGTTCTGAATTGTCTGACATCCATGTGCACGTCCCACTTCCAACTGACCTCACCGGGATACTTTTTCGCATAGACGAGAGGACGTTTGGGCGTGGCTGTCCGATTTCCTGTTGCCACAGCTACTAGATGGTGCCGCCCTTATGGACGGGACAGGTAGTCTGCTGCTGGGGAAGCCCCGCCTCCGTCAGCAGAGATCCCAACCAGGTGAGAGAGACAGAAGTCCTTAAGGACGTTAATGTATGGATTTTTTTATTTTTTTATATCTTCGAAAGTAAACACGCATCATAGTGATGAAACTGCGCGTTAGTCTGGAGGCGTATTTCATGATATAAAATCCAGTAGAACAACTGCTTGATTGGAGCTTGATAATGGTTTCGTTTCTCCAACAGTTGGGGGAGATTTTGCTTTTGACTAACCCACACACAAACACACACACACACACATGCTTTTCATACTGTCCTCATGAGAACCTTTCACTGGTGATTATTAATGTAGCTAATTATTCTCATGCTACACCCAAATATGGAGGAAACCTTTTAGTTCTTTAAATAAAGGCTGCAGGTTTTGTAATAAAGCTGTTTTCCTTGTCCTCATGTCCCCACAAAGTCAGAAATGTCAGAAAGTTATGGAATAAATCTCGCATACTGCATTCATTGAGAATGTGTAGACGGAGTTGAAAATCTTATTTTCCTTTATGGATGTTGTGTGTGTGTGTGAGGCAGAAGTGAATAAGGTGCATACGTGTGTGCGTGCGTGTGTCCCATACCAAGTGCAACCGGTCTTAACTCACCATCTCCTCTCTCCTCTCCAGCCTGCCCTACACGTGGCTATTTTCCAGCAGCTTCCTGGTTTGGGTGTGGCCCAGCAGGATGGGCGGAGTCAGGTTCAGGACTGGCAGTGAACTGGAGCCACAGTGCGTCTCAAAGCAACAGGTAAGAGTGTACACACATACACACACACACACACACAGTCTTCAGCTCAGGTGTGTACCTATGCTAAAGTGTTTGTCTTTTGTGTGTGTGTGTAGAGCGTGGCACTGGGGTCAGGTGTCCGTATACAACAGTGGTGGGTTTGTACAGGAGCTCAGCAGGAAGATGGAAGAATCCAGACTCCTCATAGAACAACTTCATCAGCACCAGTGGCTGGATCCACTGTAAGTGTATACGCGCGCACACACGTACCGAGAGAGCCAGGGGTGCCAATACTTTAGCCCAAATGAAAACGGAAAGAACGCCGAATGCAAACTACATTGGGCGCAATTAAAATGTGCATGCAAACACATTTAAAAATATTTAAAGAGGAAAAAAGCAATTTAAATCTCATCACTGTAATACGAGTTATTGCAGTAATCATGTGGAACATCACACGAACTCCTGGAGAAGAGATTGAAGTACGCACAGAGCTGCTCATTTCAGTGTGTGTGTGTGTGTGTGTGCGTGTGTTTGTGTGTGGTTTTTCAGGACGAGGGCTCTGTTCGTGGAGTTCTCTCTTTATAACACAAACGCAGATCTGCTGGCCGTCTTCTCCTTCTTGTTGGAGTTCCCTGTCTCTGAGCGCACTCAGTCCAGTGTGGACCTGAAGACCTGCAGCCTGCAGACCCTCCAGCATGGCCTGGACCTCCCGCTGTTCCTCACGGTAACCGGCAATCGTTCCTTCTCTCCTCTGTTCTTCACGCTAACATTCAGTCGCCATGTCCCCTCCGTTCCTTCCGGATCCCCACGGTCACTTCTCCGTCGCCTCGCCTTGCTAACCGCCAGTCGCCATCTTCCCCTAGTTTCTCCACTGTAATCAACAGATCCCCTATCTGCTCTCGTCTCTCTTCTATTCCTTACTCTAACTGAAATCTCCGCTGTATTCCATCTGTTAACCATCAATCTCCACGTCTGTTCTGTTCCTCCTGGTAACCATCAATTACATTCTACCTTTGGTTCCTCGCAGTAGCTGTCAATCTTCGTATCCCTCGCGGTCCCTTAATCTCTCTCTCTCTCAGAAACCATCAATCGCTGTCCAACCCGAGGCTCCTCACATAAACCGGCTTTCATCCAATCACGGTCTTGTGTTGTCAACGATCACTCTTCCTTACCGTAGCAGTCAATCACAATTTCCCTCCGTTATCAAGGAAATCGCCGTTCACTGCGTCTCGCAATCTCCTTCGCACAAACGATTTAATGCTCCATTCCTCTATATCTTTAACTCTCTTAGCTCATCCTGGTGATCTTGATTATTTACTTCTCCGTGCGAGAGGGTGTGTCCGCCCTCAGGCAGGGGTGGGGCTACTTTTTGCGAGTGTGGAATCTGGTGGGCATCGTCACTCTTCTGCTGGCGGCCTGTGTCTCCGCCCTCCACCTCAGCTGCTCCGCCCTTGCGTCTCACCTCTGGGCCTCGCTACTTCATCAGAGGGAATCGTTCATTAACTTCTTTCCCCTTGGGCAACAAAGCGAGGTTCTGATCCAGCTCAACGCCATGCTGCTCTTCCTGCTGGTGCTGAAGGTGAGAACCCTACCCTACCCTACGCTATGCTACACTACTGATCTTTAAAGAAGTCGTGGAGGTACCCATTTCATTTAAAATCTTTCCCATGTCCTCTGTTCTACAGGCGGCTCACCAGCTACGGTTTCTGAGAGAGTGGGCTGTGTTTGGCAGGACTCTGAGGAGATCAGTGTGGGAGATCGGTAGCGTCGCACTCGCTTTGGTCTTGCTGCTGCTGGCTTACTCGCACACAGGACACCTTGTGAGCATGAGCGCACATACACAATGCACCGAGACAAACACATACGTACCTACACGAAACACGGGAACCGTACCTTTCACACACACACACACGCAGACACACACTCACCACAACGGAAATATAACGAAACGCAAGTGCACACACATCTCCTCTCACACGTGCTATTAGAATAGTTTGTGTTCTACTCACATCCTTTGGAGAAAACCTCCGAAATGTTAAACTGTTGTGGAATCTGATTGGTTGGCGAGAACAAGTCTATGAATAAAAAGCCACATCTTAACCTCATTAAGTGCAAAGACATCCATTATTCCACATGACCTACCGTTTTTGGGGTCTTTCGATTGGAGTTGCACCAATGCACCAAGTTTAGCAGATGAGAACAAGTTTCACCCAGTCTTTCAGACATTGGTCAATTCGTACCGATTCGAATCATGATCTTACTTGCTTTTGAGGGTGGTCATGGACCAGCCGTTTTCGGCCACACCTGAGTTTAAGGGTCTGTGTTTATGCAGACACAAAGGGTATAAACGCACCAGGGTTTGATGTAAACTGACCGAGTACTGTGTATATCAAAGTGCCCTTAGTGGGTAGGCTTTTTTTCTTCTAAGTGGTTAAGATGTAGGACTCCTGATCAGAAGGTCATGAGTTCAAATCCCAGCACCACCAAGCTGCCCCTCGTGGGCCCTTGAGCAAGGCCCTTAACCCTCAACCACTCCGTTTTATAAACGAGGCAAGCGTAAGATAAGGGCGTCTGCCAAAATGCCGTCAATGTAAACGTAAAAGAACAAGAGTGAATACATGACGTAAATATATTTTATATTTAAACTCTCCTTTCAGAGAATCCATGTTGGTGCGTGTGTGCGTTACAACAAACAAAGTCAATATCCTGTAAAAAATAATACAAATCGCTTTCCACATTGCCAGCTTTTTATCAATCTCTTTCTGTCTGACTCACTCAAACAGCCTAAATGGATGTGAATTACTGCTCGCGGCTTCCTGAAATAAACGGGTCAAATAGAACCCAAGCAATTACTGAAGTACTTTCTCATATTTTGTGCTCTTTGCGTTTAGTTTTTTTCCCTTCTGCTGTTTTTCTATTGAATTTAGAGTGAGTTTCTATAGACGTATTGACATACACTGCCGTTCAAAGGTTTGTGGACACCCAACTGAAATGTTTCTCATGATGTTAAAAACGGTGTGTGATTAAACGCGTGAAATCTGTGCTGTAGACAAAAATACCATTGTGCCGACGTGTTCGCTTCTTTCATTAGAAAACTCACATTTTACTTCTGATTTTTTTTTCTTTAAACGCATGACTTGGAGCAAAATATTCCGAAAAGGAGGAGATACGAGGCCAGCGTAGGTGGGAACTCCGTTAATACTGTTTAAAAAACATCTCAGGAAAATTCCTCAAGAAATCGGTCGAGAAAACGCCAAGGATACATTTCTGGAAATTCTAGGCGAAAACTAAATTATTTTGATTTGTTTTGGATTTTTTATCACAACTAATTCCCATAGATCCATTTGTGTTATTCCAGAGTTGTGATGACTTTATTAAATGTCTTCCTTTCTCTTCCCAGCTTTTTCACTCCATTATACAGGGATATGGGTCGGTTGGGTCTGCTTGCCTGTCATTGCTTGGCTCAGGGGGGCGTGGTCTGTGGTCATGGCGAGCAGACCAAGGCTATCCCTGCTCCGCTTCCTGCTACGTGTTTCATGTCAGCTTTGCGGCACTGCGTCTCGTCCTGCTCTGGCTAGTGACCTCTGTGTTACTAAGGAACTATCGCAGGGTCCGGGCAGAGCTCTACCGGCCGGCAGTAGATCTCCAGGACTATGAGATGGTGGAACTCTTCCTACGACGCCTAAAGATGTGGATGGGCCTGAGCCGTACTAAGGAGGTGGGTTCACGCTTAGCATAGTTTCCAGAACCTCAACCGAAATTCCTGAACTTGAAGGTAAAAAGGGGTGCAAGAATGTGGAAAAATGATTAGTTTCGGACATGTTTAATTGTGGTACCTTATGTTATGGCCTCATAGGGGCAATATGAGGTATGGAAGGCCACAAGGACAGTTTGAACTACTGACCCCGAAATTTTGTATAAAATATTTACGGTAATGCGTATACTGAATCCGGAGTTCGACTTCGACAATATGAATAATCCAGCGTATCTTGGCTTTCGTTCTTAGTTCTTTGTTTTGTTTCTTCTTCCATACAGTTCCGTCACAAGGTGCGTTTTGAAGGTATGGAACTCCCACCATCCCGATCTTCATCTACCAGCGACTGCAAATCCCTTTGTCTCCCTCACCTGGATGCCCCTGAAGCCCCCCCGACTCCTGACAGTGTCGACTGTGGTTCCGAGGCTTCTTGGCATCCTATGTCCAGCAGCCCGTGCAGTATAGCTGACACTCCGGGTCTTGGTTTAGGTCTGACCTTAACCTTGGGGGTGGTAGCAGGAGGTCAAGCCTGGAGAGAACGAGCAGAAACCGAGGCCACTCTTCGTAGGGTTTTGCCAGCCTTTGATGCATTGCTGCTGCAGCTGGACAGGGTCAACCAGGCCACCGAGGAACTGTACCGCACTGAGTGTCGGCTGGAGAAAGTCCAGAGGAAGACTCGGAAAAGGAGCCGTGGAGTACATCGCAGTGGTGGCCAGGACTCTGCAGGACAGAGGAGACCTAACGGGTCACTCGGATGCCCCCACTCGGTAGAGGTGTGTCCCCGCAAGGTTGAGAAAGATGGAAACATGGAAAAGGTTCGTTCCAAGAGTGAGAAAAGTTCTCACAAAACTGACCGAGGACCCCGCAAGAGACATACCAGTGGACACCAGATTACTCCTCAAGAGGACATGTTACCAAAGGATTCAAGTCTTCAAAGGACAGATATGGGTCCACTATTAACTTCTGATAAGGTGGAAACATATGTGCGTAAGACTGAAACAAGTCCTCCCAAGGTAGATTCAAGTCCCATCAAGGTAGAGGAAAGTGTCGTCAAGATAGAAGCAAGTGCCGGTGTCGTAGGTGCAAGTGCAAGTTTAGCGGAAGCGAGGTCCCACAAGACTGCCAAAGGTTCTCATAAGGCTGCTTCAAGCCGGAAGAAGGTTAATCCAATCATTCCAGGAGGAGATGCTGAGACTGTTGGCTGTGCCAGCAAACCAGTTCTTTCTCAAACACAGACCCCCACTCCAATCCCTGCCCCTTCTACGGCCCCAAGTTCTGCTATCGCAACCCCAGTTCCGATCCCTCGAGCCCTTGAATGGAACCCGCCTAGTTATACCGAGGACCTCCCATCCAGCCTTTTCCAACATCCAGCACACACCACCACCATGCCCACACGTAAACGTAAGCACAAACCCCCACCTCTGAAAAACAAGATCCATCCCAACACAGACCGGCCTATCTCAGGACATGCCAAACCTTAAGGACCAGAAGGTTCCACTTCCTGTTCTTTTGGAAGGAAGACTGTTAGATTGAAGTCGGGTAAAGAGACAATAAACGGTGACTCTTCTATAAGTTGGGTGGTTCAGGGTTATCTGTGATGGTAAGAGAGGGCCTCGGTGACAGCGGGTTTTGTTGCCAATCCTTCGAGTAAAATAGAAAGAAAGAAAGAAAAAAAAGAGCAGCTTAAACATGGAAAGAAGAGAATCAGAAATGTATCGCAACTTCATGATCAGTTTTTCCCAGAGCAGTGCAGTTTGGCCAAGTCAAAATGCTGCACGTTCATCGTGCATTAGTGTTAGCAATAAGGTGCTGGTCACCCTTTAGATTTTGCCTCACAAGTCCCCACCCTTCCTTCACCTTGAATGACCTCAACCAGCCCATGGCCCTGGTGGTCATAAAGGGTTGACTCGACAAGAGCACACCTCGTGCTGTCTTAGCAACAACCTCGCAGGAAGTGATGTAGTGCAAGCCTGTTACAAAATGGCGGATTTGTAGTGAGTTACGTTTTTGAGTTACGTTTGGTGCCATGTATTATATAGAAAGTAATGTATTATATATAAAGTAATGTTTTGTATAAGTAATGTTCGAGTAATAATTTTCGATGTATCAAAGAAGGAAGCTACACACACACACACACACACACGTCCACGCACACTAACATATCAGCATTAAGCACATAGAGCTATGCTTGCAGGTACTTATGCATAATGCACGTCTTTTATTTCTACTGGTACGCGTCACACACACAGGCAAACGGCATTAAATCAAACACTTCTTGAATTCTCAAGCACACTTCTGTACAGGTCATGAGGCTGCTAGCATGCTAGTATACTAGCAAGCCTCGTTAGTCACAAAAAGAAAGCTCGTATTCGAGTTTAAATCGGAACAAACAGTTGGAAGGAACTCTAAGGGAAAGAGTAAGAGTCGAGAGTAAGAAAGGAACATTAAAGAGTAGCAAGGAATGAAAGACGACTCGATAGTTTCGGCTTTCGGGAGTGGAAAACCAAGAGAAACGGAAAGAAACCGGCAAGAATAAGAAATGATTAAAGCGGGAAACTGGTCCAAACATCCTCCACGTTGTAAATAGCAAGAACAAACTAAATAAATAAAAGAGGCGCGAATGTGTTATTAATTGTAACGTTGGTTAACGTTTTGCTTTATTGTTGCTTTTGAATAACGGTTTTAATTTTATTTAAAAAGCACCTTGTATTGATGTATGTACATGATTGCTTCGGAAAGTGAATGTGAGTGCTGTTGTTTTTGTTGTTTCTTTATGAATTAAATAAGCTTGGTACGAAATTGAATGAGACAGCTTCGAGAACATTACTCTGCATTTTGATTCGCTTGTTACTCATTTAAGCATCGAGAGATTTATTTAGATTTTTTTTTTTGTTAAATAAAAAACTTTTATACCTAGCACTTTATTTCATACGTAAAGGTCTTTTGCGCTACGGCGTATTTAATAATTCGCTCGCAACATTGTAATGTTTCTCCACCCGTCCTTCTCTCTCCGGAACCGTCCTCGAGTTATTTTACATCAGGAAACACATCCGCTTGGTGTTCTTATGTTTTCTAGAACATAGTCCCCTCCGAAACTATTGGAACGGCAAGGTCGATTCCTTTTCTTTTTACTCGTAGACGACTATTCTCCCATAGACAGCTCTCTGACCTCCATGTTGGTTTATCCATTTTTAACAAACAACGCAGTCTTCACCGGTGGAACCGAAGGCTAAAACCCACGAGTAGATGTTCGGAGGTGTTTACTGTTTAGTCAGGCACCATCTTCCAATATTTCTGCTTGCCCCAAAATTGGGTGGTCCGATACAAAAGGTTCCAAGTGTTCGGTTGTTTAACGCGTCTAGACAGAAACACCAGGAAATAAAAGCTGAAAATATTAAAATCTCGTCTCATGTCCATCTTTTGATCTCAAACTTGGCCAGAATCGGCCTTGACGTGCCAATAATTTTCACGTGGGCAGTAATCATATTTGACCCATCAATGTTGTTTACCATGGTGATGCTCGGGGACCCATCAAACAATCCAAACCAGTATAATGCTCAGTGGTGGTGTGTTTTTAATTTTTTTGTGTGTCATGTTCTTGTTTGTCTCCTGTTGGACATGAAGGTTTAACAGTCAAGTATTTCGCCTAAAACCTTAAAGCCATAACCACGTTTTACGAGCAGAGCAGAACAGTTAGTTACTTCCTCCCAGTCTACAGATAACGTGTTTGTACATATTGATGTAAATACTGATTTGGGACCCTCCATTCCCAACTTATTTCGCTTCAACCTGCACTGAAGATTTTTTACCCAATAGATACAGTGTTTTAATGAATGCCTGCCCCCCTCCTCCTTTGGTTTGATACTAAATGAAGTTTAGTAGCGTCGGCCTCTTGAGCGAGTTTGGGGCAGTAAATATTTAAGATTTAAATGACTTCCATTCACATGTTTGAAGTGCCAAAGTCAGTTTGCATGCTAAAATGGTTTTTGTTGTTTTTTTTCCTGTGTGTGTTTTCATGTTAATGAATTTTGCTCACGGCAACACTCGTGGCTGTGGTGGTGGTGGTGTTGTATTTTATCGTGCGGTTGTATTCTGTCTGTAGCACTTCAGCTAAAATGTTTTTGCACTTGACAAAGTCAAATAAAGAGTTTGACAGCTCAACTTGGTCGTTGTTCTTGGTCCGTACGTCGCAGCGGAGTCATCGAGTGTGGTTGATTTTGCTACAACAGTACAATCCAACATAAAAAAATAAATATAACTTTTAAAGTTATTGTAACTATGAGCATGTTTAAACCGTAAGACTTAAGGTTTTCAACGGGTTTCAATCAATAACTCAAAATTGATGCGATAACGCTACCGTTACAGTGTTTATCGCTTTTATACAGCGGAGATTTCTCCAGCGTTTACACTTTGTAACGTGTTCACACGTGGTTTTTATCCATTTATGTTTGCATTTAACGTTTGTAGAACACCTGCTGAAACAAGTTCGATCCTGTCGTCACTTATGTCATCGCAGCTATTAACCGTCTTTCCCTCAACGGCCTCTTTATTCTCTCTTAAAAGTTCAAATAAACAAACAATTCGTTAAACCAGCTGTGCAGTTGAGCTTGTTACCAAGAAACCACAACGTGCAAGTGAACTCCTCGGTCCTGAGGAGTTTCCCATAGCAGAGAACGTCCTCGCAGTTACAAAGCGATCACGAGGCTTGTACTCGGCTCTCCTTTAGTGAACGGTGGACTAGTTCAACAAACAGACTTCATATAAACACCATAATGAACTTTCCTTGTACGTTCACACTCTCCGTCGTGACCCAGATGAGGACGGGTTCCCTTCGGAGTCTGGTTCCTCTCAAGGTTTCTTCCCCGTATCATCTCCGGGAGTTTTTCCCTCGACACCCTCACCACCGTCTCGCTCAACAGGGATAAATTCACACACTTAAAATCACTGCTCTGTGTTTATACGTTTCTGTAAAGCTGCTTCGAAACAATGTCCACTGTTAAAAGCGCTCTACAAATCAAATTGATGTTTTCTCCGCCCAGAACCAATGACCACAAGGTTTTTGTTAGGTTTGGTGGTCTCCCCCCCCCCCACCGTTACTGTTTTCTCAAGATCAGGGAATGTTTTTTTCCCCCCTCCTTGTGATCAAGATACAAATAAAGAAATAAATTAATTAATTAAATAAAGTTGTTTGCTGGAGATCATAACTTGGACAAACGCCATAAAAGTAAATAGAAACGTCAGGGAGCTCCTGCACAGAAGGTTCTGGATTCAAGAGACGATGGGCTCTGCCACCTTTTCTTTATTTTTAGGGGAATAAACATCTGGTTCTTCTGGCGTGTTTTCCAGCAAGAACACGTACAAAAATTATTATTATTTTTAATTATGAACCAAAAACACATTCCTTGTGTCGCAATATATTTTTATTCAACACATAACCCATACATGCGTACACACGCACACCTTGGTTGACACTTCAGCAAATCATTCAATTCATCAATTCCCTCTCCCACACACACGCCTCCAACACACGGACGAATAAATAGAACAAATCGCCGTATCCTGGGATTTAATATGGGCTCTTCCGCCGGGTGATTAGAGTCTCGGGTAAAGTTCAGCACTAGCATCAGCGTTTTTCATTTCATCGCATTTAAACCGGCTCTCGCTGCATTCGAGTTCACAGCGTGGTGTTTCACATTAACCGAGGTTCCTGTCGAGGCTGAAGTGTGCAGGTCCTCTAACAAGTGAATGAATAAATAGAATAATAAAACAAAAATAAAAACAAAAACCACTATCATGGATTTTAAGGTCAACTCTACCGCACGGTGTTCGGCGTCTCGGGTAAAGTTCGGCACTCGTTTCATCGCACGCATGAAACACGAGTCTGTTGGGGTTTTTTTTTTTTTTTTTTTAATTGTTTTACATTGAATTTAGTCCTACAACAGGCTCCTGATATTACAACGGATTTTCGCATCAACTGAAGTTCATGTAGTCGGAGGCGGAGCTCTTCACTAGAACGCTGCCCGTACTTAATGCTAAACGTGTACAGGGTCGAGCTCTCTCTCTCTATCTCTCACACATTTCATACGTAGCTGTGCACACACAGGGGCAAGGCATCCATTATTACAGCAGCGTGTAAAATCACGTCGATCAACGTTTGTTAACAGGCTCTTTCAGAGTCCACGTGTTGTTCCGTTTCGAGCAGGAAAAAGACTAAAAGCATGCAGAAACGCAGCTGGAAATCAACGAAATAACAACACGTCTAATAAAGTATGGAGAGGAAAAGAAAATACATTTTTAAAAAAAGATGAAACACTGTGATAAACATCGTGAATGTGCTTGAGGGGACGTTAGCGAACGTTTTGTGAAGCAGCGAGAAAGCAGAACTTGTGCATGGCCGTGTGCTCAGAACAAGCAGATGGGGGGAGGGAGGGTGTTTAAACGTTACAATAAAAATAAAACAAGTTAAAGTTGAGTAAATCGAGCCACGCTTCGTACAGCGCAGGTGTACGAAGATGGTGGCTGTCTGAAACGGAAAATTTCCTGATGAACGATAAAAGAATACTAGTCAGGGTTTTGGGCGTAAAGGTCATGCCTAAACAAAATCGGTGAAGTCGTCGACCGTGGAAACCAGCCTCTTCCTCTGTCCAGAGTCCGTGCTGGGGGCGGAGCCTGAAGGCTGGTAGGTGGGTTTGTTCTGCATGGGGGCGTGGCTCTGAGTGAGCGAGATTCCAGGGGTGGGCCGGGACTGGATCTCCTCTTGAGCCTGAAATCATACAACCACCTTAATATCCTGAGGGATGTATTACAAGACATCGGGAAAAACAAACTCGAATCGTCCAAGTCATACCCGAATTCTGATCCTCTTGATGTGTCGGAGTCGAGCGAGCCATTTTGAAGCGTAGGCGTCAGACGGATTCGCTCGGTACTGGTGCACCAGTGACGCCATCTTCGCAAAGAAAAAGCCTCATTTGTATATTTATATCTACTCATGTCCTCGACCGTTTACACTTCACACTGTCCGATAAAACGCTCAAACAGCTCCGCGGCAGCTAGCTACGCTTCTTCTAGTCGTTACCTAGCTCATGCTTGGTCTCTGTGCTTCACAGTTGCCTAGCAACGGTGTTCCGAGCAGAAGACACGCAGACAGCGTTAGATAACTAGCTAAAAACTATTCGAATATTGTGTGTGTGTGTGGGGGGGGTTGGGGGGGGTGTTAATTGGAATTGCATCAGTTTTAATGGAAACTATAATGGTCCCTACTGGTAATTTGTTGCCTTCTGATCTTATGCAGCATGTTATGTCTAGTGGATATCATTAAGGACCAATAATGGTAAAGGTTTTAATGGGTAGGCTGATGGTTTGTAATGGTATTTGTGGTGGAAACCATCAGAATATAATCAGAATGTAATAGATAGATGTTAGAAAAGAAAATCATCATGTTAATGGAGGTAAGTGCAGGAATGAAGGAAGAACTCACGTTAGCGTGCAGAGCCATCTGTCTCACCAGCAGAGGAAGGTTCCGGTCCGATACGATCTTCGCTACCGTGGTGTCGACCAAACCCTCGAGGTCTGATGGGGGAGGAACGGAAAGGTTACTCGGAGCGACACCGACCCACAGAACTACAATCTGGACCTGCGCTTCTTAGGGACACTGGACCAGTACCAAAGGTTCCAGCTGGAGGGTTTGTACGCGCGCTTGTGATTAACGTGAGTAGGGGCGGGGCCAGCAGCGTCCATATCCCACCACACAAACCACAAAACAATAAAATACAAAGACGATTTTATAAATCAATTAATTAACCAATTGTATTAAAGGGTTTTATTGTTAACTCTTCTATGTTAAACGCAAAAATGCTGCTGAATCAGAACCTGATGGACAAGGGAACATTAACGAGAAGACCAAGTTCAGCTGCTTCCTGCTTGTGCCTCGGTCTTTTGTTTCTCTCGCTTTCTTTGTACTGCACATTCAAAACCAAATGAACCGTCGCCGAGATCTCCACGTGACGGCTCGGGAACAAACGCGTTTGCACTTTCCTTTTCACAGAACAAACTCTTCGGGTTCTTTTGAAAAAGCAGATTTATGAAAATCGACCGCCTGCCAAATTGCTGTAATTTGCGTCAGTTTGCACTTCAGAAGAACAAAAGGTCGGCGAAGGACTCGCTGGCGCTTCCTGAAAGCCTCTGCGTGGCGTTTCACATGGACCCGCGAGCGGAGATGTACTCACCTCGCCGACACTGCAGCGTCACCAGGTTACTCTCGTAGTCCAGAGGCTTTATGACCACCTCGACAAAGTTAAACTGGCCCTGGAAACACACACACACCATCAGAAACGCGTCTGAATGATTCCCGTGGGCGACTCACATTCACGATTCCTCCAACGACAATCTAATGTCGTCTCGGGTTTTATGGATCTCACGTTCTTCTAGAAGTGGAGCGATGGTGGACGATACCGGTACCCGAGTCGGGCGGTACCTACCTGCCCATAACCGATTCTTCAGCCGGTAGTTTTTAACATTCATACAGAATGAAAACGTAACACTCGAAGTAAAACGTTACGGAGCTTTAGTACAAAAATAAAACACTACTGACTACTGACTTACACGTAAATATTAATATACAAAAATAAAATCAAATAAAAAAAAAAAAGATCTGAACTAAAGAGTAACACTCCAAATATCAAAAGAAATAGAGAGCAAACCAAAATGAATCTAAAAACACTTCAAATAACACCAACAAAAAAACAACTCGTCAGTGATGGGGTTTTTCCCGCCTCTAGAGGCCGCTCTCGTGCTGTTCTCTGAACCCATAATGTGCTCATGTTAAGATTGGACGGTCGATGGTTCGATATTAAATCTCTGTACAACGAATGGGTTTACACGACACCGCTGTGGAGTTCTGGATTCTGATTGGTCCAAAGGCGTTTGATTGTGTACAACAGGAGCGACTCAAACTGTAGTTCAGCTGTCGAATAATAATACTGACATGGTCAGTGTAGGTTTATTGAATATTTAAGGAAGGAGTTCCCAGTGTGAGCGCTTTGTAAGTGAGCAAGTTCTCTGAAGTCGGGTGGAGAGAGAGAGACCCCGTTTATAGCTGCATACTCGGGTGAGAACAGGAAGTAACTTGTTCCACGGACGCTCCACAACATGAAATGTAACTATAAACGGATAAAACGAACAAGGTGGTGTTCTTTAATAAATAACGTGCTGTCGGAGAGCTTTCCCTCTCGAACGTGAACACCACGTGCAGATCAGGAGAAATCGGGACACGTGCGAGACGTCGCTCACCTTAATAGTTCCGAGTTTGTACTCCTCGCCCGAGTCGTTATAAACCACCACCACGAAGTCGTTCCCGATGTGCCGCTTCTTGTTGCAGCAGCTCTTATCGCTCTCTCTGTTCGGCATCAGCGTGGCGATGTGGAAAATCGCTGAAGGAGAGGAAACGCCACAAATACACCGCCTTAATAAAGGAGAGCGCCGTGTATTTCTTCATTTTCACAAATCTGACTCGAACACTAATCGAGTGTTTAACTCCTCACTTATAATCAACATGGCCGACCGTCTCAGAGAAGACTCGATGACCAGCCTGTTTCTCTACATTCAGATACTCAAACCCTTGTTTCCATGTACACACACCCACCAACCCAATAACCCCCCACTCCCCTCCCCCAACCTTGCATGATGTCATCGTGCCAGCAGTAGGTGAACTCGCCATCGTCGGCGTAGCGTCCGTGATCCAGTCCTCCCAGGAAGATCTGGTCCGGATCGCAGTCCTTCAGGTGGATGAGCTTCCCGAGACCGGTCAGGAAGCGGGCGTAACGGTTCGAACCGTACTCGTTCGACAGGATCGCCACCTCGTTATTCGCCTACAGTGGAAAAATAAAAACAAACAAAAATAAATTCCCCATGACCACTTGTTGGCTCCTGTTCACGTTCACGGCACCCTATGGACGATTATTTCGGTCGTACGTGTAACGGTTTACGTCGGGTCACATTTGGATCACGTTAGAAGACAAATACGAAGAGAAGAAAAACCCCCAACACACACACACACAATCACAAACCATACATTTGTCATTAAAATCGTTCTAGTCGCCTTCATTTGGCCCTTTCTGAATTAAAAGCGTTCCATTACGAGACAATTTATCCGAAGAAGGAGGCAGCTTTCGCATTTATTACGAAGCGTTTTACGCTAGCCACGCTACTCCGGGGGAAAAAACATGACGCGGAATACTCCATACCTGGGGTTTATGATCTTACCTGTCCAGGCCCAACAAACACCACTCCAATCTTATGAGTGTCGTACGGCGGCATCTGATCCAGCACTTTCACCGCTCGATCGATCAGCTGTCGGGAGAGAAGCTTTCGTTAAACCTCTCGCACGGACACGACCGGCCCAAGAGCGGCTTCCCGACCGCGTCATGCGTTTAGATTTACCCAGAAACAGTGGAACAGTACAGACACAGTGCGGCACGCCGCTGAACTCACCTCCGATTTGGGCAGGAGGAGGGGCTTGTTGGCCTCGTTGCCGAAAAAGGGCGAATGGTAGAGCTGGAGGAACACGAAACTGGAGAGACGAAAGAGCTTAGGGATCATTCACATCAAACACTAGGACCATGATTAAACACTGTAAAGACTTAAAGGCAACGGTTTTAGTAGCACAGAAAGTTTCCGTAGCGAGAGACGACTTGAAAAACACGGGGGGGGGGTTTGGTTCCATCAGACAACCTCTCCAACATTCAGCTCTAAACACCCGGGAGGTTATTCAGAGAAAACGACGGCATACGTCACGCCGCCGCTGCGGGATCAACGCTCGGGGTTGTGATCAGGCGAGACGCAGGATTTGCCTCGGATATTAATAATACCGCCCCCCTCCGCTCCACCGAGTTAAGATTCTGAGAACGAGCCAGCCGGAACACAAACAAAGATCTACAGCGTGAAAAGCAATGCTGACGGATGAAGTCAATTCTAGAAAATCCGCTTAGCTGGAAAAAGGCTTCGAGATATCCGAAGAAATGGCGTGTTAACGCTGGTAATAAGGACAAAACGAAGCGATCACACTGAAACGTTCGCACCCTTACGATATGTTCAAGTAGTCCGAAATAAATTTTAAGAACATTGCTGAATGTTACCGTTAAAAGAAAACGGGGTCTTATCGAATTCAGACTACAGTGCTACAGAGATCTCAAACCGGACATCGGAGTAAACATGGCTTTCAGGGACTTTGGGTCTAGTAGATTTTTTTTTCGAATTCAAATTTTGAGAAGGTACCCAAAATCGTACAACTGGAACGCATGTTACATGGGGGGGGGGTTTTCGAATCTTCCCCATGAACCAATTTCTACATCGATGTCCACCTTAATTTGATTTCATAACCGTATTTCACCAAGAACACTCCTCCAGGCGCGTCTTACCTCGGACTGAGTCCGGATTTCTTCTCGGCATTACACACACCTCCTCGGTTGTGGTAGGAGTCTCGCTCAGTTCTCCTCTCTCTCCGTGATGAGGGCGCAGATACAGAGATGGTGTGCCCACGAGGCCTGTGTCCACTAGGTGAGAGGGAGCCTGGCTGGGCGCTAGGGAACTCCAGCTTCATCCTGGACGCCGAGGAAGACGTGGATACGCTGGCCACGCTCTGAAGTCCTGCCGACCCGACACTCTCTCCTTCTCCTAGGGTTTCTCGCTCAGCTGAGCCCTGAGCTGGCACGCTCTTTCCCTCAACTGGGCTCCTAGACCTGGGCAGCCCTCCTGCTCCGGCCGCAGAACCCATGGCTTGAGCGAAGGCCTCAGGCAGGGTCTGGAGTTCTGGGGAGGAGCTGGATTTGTTCAAAGTCTGTGACTGAGAGAAGGGCAAGTCGGAGTCTGGCGCTCCAGGAGTGGAGAAGGTCAAGGGGGGCTGGTCGATTGGGATGCCTCCCTCACTCACCTCCTCGAGGGTCGACTTGTCGTCATCCTGACTGGAGGTCGAGGAGGACTGCAGAAAAAAATTTTTTAAAAAGCCTCATTAGCAGTCATCTCAAGCAGGGTCTGGTCTGAATTCAGACTCATTCAGTGCCTGCTTTACATTTCATTTAGAAACCATTTTCATCAAATTCAGAATCCTTCGAAAAAAAACAAAAAAACACAACAAGTTTAATGGTTGCAGGGGTCACTTCTGTGGTACCTTATTGAAACAAAAGCCACACCGCTTGACGACTCTGGTTTCCTCCATGAAGACTTTCTATGAATTAAAGTTGACCGGAGAGTAACTCGGTTCACGCTGACAGAAATGTGATATAGTGTCAATATCCCCATTTACACCTGGTGCCTTGTATCCGAGATCTGACTGCTGTGCAAATGATATTAAGCCAATGTCTTCCAATGTCCTACGTGCTTCCTGGTTTCTCGTTTGTCTGACTCAAACGCGATGCTAATGCAAAGCAATTTTTAATCGCAAACGCAATTTTCACTCCATTATCCAAGTCTTCCTCAACCCGTCAACAGCTGGGAACCGAACAGGTTGCGAATGCTTGCAAATACTCCTTCCGAGCCACGTAAAGCCAGCTGCTGCTTCTATTCGAAGCGTCACTCATGGCCTGGAAGCTAACCACAGCAGGACGACAACACTAACCTTGGAAACAATCACGTGAACCGATCGTACCCCTTATTAACGTTCCCTCGTATGGCTGTTAAACCCCGCCCACTTGCTTTTTAGATCCCGCCCACGGAACGGTCACTCACCCTGCTGAGCATAGTGTTGGAAGGCTTGAACATCTCGGGGCTCATGAAAATAGGCTCCGAGGACGTGGTGTCCAGTTCCATTTGCGGCGACTCCGGGTCTGAATCTGGCGCCTTGCCCCGCCCACCTTCCTCCAACACTACCACCGTGTCTGTAGGAAAGGGCGGAGTCAAAAAAAGTATAACGGGCTTAAGAAAAGTCGAGTGTTTATGTTCAGGCCAAACCAAAGCAGCAGAGACAGAAATATTAAACACCAAGCGGGATAAGTTTCCTCAACAGTGCACACGAGATCTATCTAGAGTCTGACAGTTCTAGCAAAACAGGCTGGGAATTAGACAAGGTTAGACAACGGTTTAAATCGGAGGAAAAAAAATGATTATTCAAATCACACACGTACACCAGGACGTGGATGAGCAACAGGAGGTTTGAGACCGGTTTCTTCTTTCCAAAACATGCCTTTTAAAACATATATGCTACAAATATATATGCAATGTCCATATATATCTTTAATTCAAGCAGCAGACTTCAAGACCAGACCTTGGGTGGGTTTGTTTGGTTTTTTTTAGCTGAAACATAATGGCCAGGAGAGCTGTGTAGCTTAAGGGCAGAAATTTTGCCTCTGATGTCAACAAAGACATTATAAATAAACTGTAGAAGAAACCCCCCCCATAACAGTCCCATGGGTGTTTCTCAGTACAAACGTCCTGTTTGTTTTGTCTACACGCGCAAGCCCATCTTTCGGTTCCGGAGTACCGAAAGCTACGATTCGACAAACGTCCATCTATCCATCCGTTTTCCGTAACACTTATCCTACACAGTATCGCTGGGAGCCTGTCCAAGGGAACTTTGGGCACGAACCAAGCGAAGCGACAGCCTGGACGAGGTGCCAATCCCGGAACTCACCCATTCACACACTACTGACGATTTGGAAACGCCAATCAGCCTACAGAGCATATCTTTGGACTGGGGGAGGAACGTTTAATCCCGTGCAGTATAAAACTACAAAGCATCAATTTAAACAAACCGCCTTTGGAAAGCTAGACACATACACCATCCGAAGAACCCTTGAGGAACATTGTTTAAGAACGCAACGGCTAGCCGAGATATCGAGCAAGCAGTAATCTCCTGTGACTTTACACGGCGAAGGTTCGCATAGTCACGTGACGCCTCGTGAAGCTGAGCGGTAATGTCTCGGTCGACGAGAACTTTCTTCTCCTGAACCTCGAGTCCGTTCTGGTATTGAGAAACAGCCGATGACACTCGATTACACTTTCGGTCCTACTGGTTAGTTGGACACCGATTCTGATTGGTTGGATCGAGGTCCCCCCTGTAACAGTGCTCTCTCATTAAGTAGGGTTAATAGTTTATTTTAACAAAATAAAATAAAAATACAAGCACTCAGTGAAGTTACAGGCCAGATATACCTGCCCAGGATATACTCCTATGTAACCTGCCTGGCTGATCAGAGGAGGAGCAGAGAGAGCCCACTGCAGCGACACATCCAACAAGAACAAGTAAAAAAAACAAAACAAAAAGAAATATAAAGAAATAAAAATTATTATTTTTAAAAATTTAAGAAAGAAGATGCGTGTGTGTATTTATATTCTTTACAGTCTCGGGATGTACGGGTTTTTCAAAAGGATCACACACACACACACACACACACCGTCTGCGTTAAAACATCTGGATAAGAGTGAGATTAGGGCTGGGCGATATATCGATAGAGTATCGTTATCGTGATAAACGATTACGCGATACATTTTTATCGAGATATCGTTGGTAAATGTGGTGGTAAATTTATTTCTTAGAATTACAAATTAAATGAGAACGGTACAGTTGATTTGACGTAATCGTTTTTTTTTTTTTTTTTAATCTTCTTGGTCTTTGTAGGCATTACAGAAAAGTTGTCAAACATCCCCCCCCCCCCCGATTTTAAGCTCTCTCGACCTCAGGAAAGGTCTACTGAAATAAAACTGTTGGTGACTGCTTAATTGTTGGTTAGAACATAATTCACAGCACTCGGGTTTAGAGACAACACCTGGAATAAATTCAATCTGCAGTTGATTCCTTGTAAACAATATTCATTTCTGTTTGAAACTCTGAGGGGGGGGTTGATATTAATAACCCCGGCAGTGCGAGGGGTGTGCATGATGTGCACCCTCACCCGTATTGGAGCGCTGAATAAGGCTGGGTTTGTTATGACGCTGGGAGGCGTCAGGAGGGGCAGAGGAGGCCGAAGGAGCATCGGTCTGGGGTTCTCGTACCCCGTCCATGGCCATGAGCACGCTGGAAAGCTCCTGCAGAGGCATGTTTCCTAGCTCAGAAGAGAACGGACTTGGCGGGTTCTCCAGACACATCAGCCAGCTGGTGTTTCCTACACACACACACACACACACACCAAACAGACCAGCAATGCAGAAACCAAACCGTCAGTCGATTTCATTTATATACATATCGCTTTTAAACCCTAGACAGCACCACGAACCAGATTTATAGAAATCCGGATATAAAACTTAAACGTAAATTTGTCTCTCTAATGAGCGAGCCAGAGGCACATGAGGTGCGAGGCAATCTGAGGAAGAAACCTGAAGAGGAACCAGACTCATCTGTGTGACCGCATACAATAAAGTCAAGCGGTGCCAAGTGCATTAAAAGGAACTTGAGTATCAGCAACATTCGCGTTTCAACTTTAAAATTTGTAACTTTCTAGCACCTTCGGTTCAAGCCACCTGCAGGCCCCACCTACCAAAGTTTAAAGGCGAAACAGAAAATCACTAACGAAAACACAGCTCCATGTAGCATGAACGCAAAACTAATTAGCTACATACATACATAAACAAACATGCAGAGGACACTAAACCTGGGTTGCCTGATCAACCACACGTGGGACAAAAGGGAAAACTTTAGCTCGAAGGTTTAGATGTCACTTCATTTCAGAGAAGCATGAGCACGTCCAAACGCGTAATTGGCCCTTATCGAGGCTAATTAAGACGGACCCTCAGGCTTTTTTTTCCTCTCTCCTTAACAGCCATGCTTTGGGTTTACAATTAAAAACATCATGTCATGTAACTGGCAGTCTAAATTTATCCCCCGAGACTGGGGAATAAGATCAATGATCTAGAAGGAGCGCCTGCCCTTCCATATTAGCACACTTTTTAGGATAAGTGGATCTTATGAACTCTGATGTTCCCATACAGCTCATTTTGGGTTATTATTGTTAGCCTGGCCACATGGAGAAATATCTAAATGATCAGATTAAACTAGGGGCGAGTGTGTGTTGTTTTCTGTTATCTGGATAAGCCAGTCCTTTTAAAGTTGTCAGTAGAGTGTTAAATACGTTTC